>DF240818.1:27876-62997 GCA_000507305.1 Breviolum minutum Mf 1.05b.01
TACTACTACTACTACTACTACTACTACTACTACGACTAGCTACTACTACTACTGCTACGACTGCTACGACTGCTACGACTGCTACGACTGCTACGACTGCTACGACTGCTACGACTGCTACGACTGCTACGACTGCTAGGACTGCTAGACTGCTACGACTGCTACGACTGCTACGACTGCTACCACTGCTACGACTGCTACGACTGCTACGACTGCTACGACTGCTACGACTGCTACGACTGCTAGGACTGCTAGGACTGCTAGGACTGCTAGGACTGCTACGACTGCTACGACTGCTACGACTGCTACGACTGCTACTACTACTACTACTACTACTACTACTACTTCTACTTCTACTACTACTTCTACTTCTACTTCTACTTCTTCTACTAGTTCGACCTAAAAAGCCAACCATACCATATGAGAGCGGGGCGGGAACGTGAAGCATGCACATGCTGGAAATGGATGGCCCAACTCTCGGGTGGTCTATCATGGCCCTTTGCTCAACTACCAATGTGGGAGGCAAGCGGAATGTAACTTAACCTTAGCGTAGATCTATATATCCGACGGCCCACCTAACATAGGAAAATCCACTGTCGCCATTGGTAGTCTTGCAGACTTGTGACCAATTATATACACACATCTATTAATATACGTATATATATATATATAATTATATATACATATTTGTTTCTACACCGTATATTGTATGTATATGCATTTATATCATCCAACAATTGTACCGAATCTCATTGGAAAATGTGATTTCCAGCCAGCTAGGCAGGAGTTTTAGTAATGCAGCTTGGCAGCTCTCCACGCGTAACAGTCTTGGCCAGATCTTTCTTGGCACGGCGCGAGCAATTTTTCTTCAGCGTTTTTAGCTGAGGTTGCAAATGGTTTGAACTGACTGAATCATAGGTGTCGGGGAAAAAATATGAAGAAACTATAATATAAGAAACATCAGTTCTAGCAGTGATGCTGGGAGGCATTTTTTAGGCCTTTCAGCCATCCTTTGCATACAATATCTTTGCACACATCAGTGATCAGCGAGCTAAACCTTGGCCAGGATACAACAAGTTCTTTTTCATCTGGTGTACCTCGGCACGGGGGACCAAAGCACAAAGAACTAGCAACTACAGTGTGCAAACCGTTATCTGAATTGTTTGCTAAATTTTGACTGGTTTCCCTCCTAATCTATCTACTATTCAAGGTGAGGTGAGGCTCTCATAATTTGCCCAGAGTTTGCAGTTTGCGACAACGACAAGAATCAAAATAAAGCATCCGGTTCATCTGACAGTCCGGGGCAAAGGCATCTCAAAACATCTCAAAGTTATATACAGACTTAAAGCTGCCGAGCGTCCTTGTTTTGCGAAGTATGGTATCAACGGATTTGGTAATATCTGGGCTCCATCTTTTTCAGCAACCCACTCACAGTCACTACCATCACACTTCAATTCTCGGTGCCACAGGTGGAATTCAGGAATCGCACGCGTCTGGTCAAAAAACCTGCACCGAGCGTCCAGCTTTTCACCCCACGACAAACAGTGATAGAAATCTTCTGCATAAAAATCAATTACATCAGCCAAACCTGGTGATAGCTTCAAATCCTATATCATCCTTGCTCTCCAACAGGCTTTCCACATTCCTGTCCAGGGCTCCAAGATTTGCATGAAAATACTACCCAAAAAAAAGGTACTGCCATCAGGGATTCAAAGAAGCTGAGGTCAGCACCCCAAAGCATTGCCAAACATCAATGCCTAGCGATTACAATTTCATCCACCAGGCTGAAAAAGCCTGGCTATCGGCTATCAGCGTGCTTTCTTAGGGTCCAGCGAACATCAACGTGCTGAACACCTTGGGATTCATGCATTTCCAATGTCCAGCCCTCCAGTATTCGATCACCCAATCAATCCAAGGAACTAAACATCCAATGCTCTGGAACTTACCATGTCCAACTGGATACCTTGGCAACACAGCTGTTGGCTGGCTTGGTTGCCAAACAATCTTGCAAGGCTAATTGTATGATATAGATATAGATCTGACGTTGTGAGAAAACAGTGCTGCTGACGGTTTTGCAATTTATTGTCCACGTTCCCCGGTTGAGGGTTAAAAAAAACTGGATTGCAAAGACCAAAAGCCTGCTGTTCTCAATAACTTGACTCATCGCTACCTGCACTGTCGCAACTAACCCACCTCCAGGCCAATAAGAGATTGTTTGTTCTCAACTTTCAAGCATCAACCAAGCTGCCTCTTATGGTCTACATTGGTCATCTTGTACCCGGTGTACAGCCTTACATCTAAAAAAACACTGCCGTTGGGGAGCATTGAAATAAAGCAGTCCGCGCTCGCACCCCTGTTTTTACTTCGGAAGGTTGGTCCTAGCTAAGTAGAATAATGTAACTTTCATCTCATTTCAAGTTCTGGATGTTCAAAGCCAACAATCCCTCTCTCAAGCAGCCTCAAGGTCTTTGTTTTTGAGTAGTGCCATGGTTACAAATACAGGAAACCTCCCCTGACCGATGGTTTCTTTTGGTGGCTGGGTGCCCAAGGTAAGAAAAGATCTCAGGTATTTATCTTTAGATGCCCTACACATATTTACCAATCATATTAAGGTAGAGATTGTTTATGGCAGTCGAACTCTACTCAGCTGAATACTTCCAAACCTACAAAAGACCCTTTTAGAACCAGGTCATAAAGGGCTGACAATCTAGATATAGTGACACTGATGAGGTGAGCCGGTGAGCCTCCTTCAAAAAAAACGAAACGAAATGTGGTTCTCTACCTGGGTCTGAAATAGTTGAAGGATAGGCTTTGTTTTAAATGGCATCTTGGGTTCGTTAAGGTTGGATCTCACATTGTCGACTGTACATGTAGTACCTTCTGTGGGGTTCCTTATGCTTCTGTCTGAGCGGTCTCCTGGCCCAAACTCTAGAAGTGTGTAATGTAAAGAAGTCCGGCCTCTCACAACGCTGGCAAAATGTCATGCACGCAGTCATGGCGTCAGAAGTCATGCAATCTACGCCGCTTCAAACGAGGAACGTGATCATATTGGCAGTCAGATCACCAATTGAGTCCAACGCAGATGTCCTCCAACACCCCAACAAACTACAAGCATCCCAAGACTGGCCCATTGAAGCAGGGTTGCAAGGCAAGTCATGACGGAAGGGGTTCAGGAGCACAAACCAATGTCCTGACCACTTCTGCCTGCGTGTAGAAGTAGATGCTGACTTTGACGCATGCAATGACTACCTAACAAAGGCTTGCAACAGCTGCGTAAGTCATGATGACTCGGTCCAAGGCAAAAAAATACCTCAGGCTTGCTTCAGCTCCTTGAAATGCAGATTCGTGACACACATGGTCGTGGCGAAGCGGGTGGTATACTTTACCTGGAAGTCATCACAGGTTTTGACATCATAAAGGTACAAAAAAAGTCCAAGACTTTGGCTTTGAGGCAGTGCAACCAAGGTGCAATCTGAATGGCTTCTTCCTCTTTAAGCCCGGCCTGGTGTGCATCTTCAACCTGAGTCCGTGCAGAGTGACGACAAAAAAACGATAAGGGAAGCATAATTCCCCACAAATGCACAAGAATATGGAAATACACATGCAAGTACAGTAAGGTAAATAAAATAACATCACCAACCCATACGGAATACACATGGACAAATACGTGTACATTCACCTAAAGACTTACAAATACAGAACAATCTACCTCGACGGTGCTCCCCCACCACCCAGAGGCTCTCATTTTGAGTGGAAGATCTCCAAAAATCTTCACTTGCAACGGTTACTGGGTCCAATTAGCACTCAACAGAAATCAGATGGCAACCACCATCTCCATTACAGCCAAAGCACAGAAGATCGGTCCAGTTGGGTGTCGTCCAAGATCCAAGATTTCTGCACTCGGGAGGCTCTAGATTGTCTTTGGATGGAAGCACCTCCAGCAAAATAATAGGTTAGCCGCCGTTTGATGGGATCGTATTTCAGTTTCTTGCAACTCTTGTTCCTTCTGGTCGTTCTTATTTTGGCCATTAATTTGTCAATGTGCTCATCTTGACTCTTGATTTTATATTTCTGATTCCTCACTAAGGAGTCTTGGGCTGCTTGCTGTCATTGCCCCTTGGGTTGAAATTTTGTTCGGTGGAATGGCACAGCCCGGACCTTCTGACACACTGCTCCGCCTACTTAAAGGCTCTGCAGCTTGTGATGGTGTCAGCCTCGATTCCCGAGCCTGGACAAGGAAACGGTCGGCCATGGACTCAAAGTTGGCATAACTGCTGGCATCAACGACAAAGTGATGAAATGGATCCAAACGGGGCCAAGCCTCCATGGCTACCCAAATGCACACAACAAAGAAACGTTGAGCCGGCTGAAAAGCGGGAAGACAAGAAGCCAAGTTTTGATGACTGTTTTGATGAACGGCGAAACATCAGGTGCAACATGGTGCAACATGGTGCAACATGGTGCAACATGGTGCAACAATGCCATGTTGAGGTTGGAACTGGGCAAGCACCAGGACTGTCAGAGCCAACCATCGTATTAAACGCATCTTCTACCTGAATAGGCGCCACCATGCTGTACGATGTCGAAACGAAATGTCAGTTCAGTTGGACTTCTTCAAGATAATACGTTGTAATCAATTTGTATGGACAAAGATGAAACACACAAACAAGGTGACTGTATATATATATATATATACATTTCTTTCCATTCCATGGCCAAAACCCATGACGAAAACCTTAGATACACATGGTTCTCTCTGGCCTTGGACAGGCAGCTTGTAATTTTTTAGGTGCTATCAAGTGCATTCAACGAGTCACCCTTCAACAAACTTGACATCAATACTAAGAAACGTAATTAGGAGGGGGTATTCCAAAAAATATTCACCGCTGGAACCTAGGGCCAAAAAACATAATCCGATTGAGTTTTGAGAACACCTTCCAATATGGCATGGAAAGATGATGAAAGATGCATCTGTGCAACAACTGCAAGCCTCTTACATCCGCTTACCGCACCCAGGCCTATGACCATTTGGGGCCATGCGGGGTCAACATGGTGTTGCGGTGGTCGTCGTCATCATTATGATCAGCTGGCACCCCAACCATCCCGATCCCAATCCTACATTCCACACTCGTTTTGTTCCGTTGGGTGTTCGGGCAATACGCGGCACGAAGCAAACCAAGCCGTCTAAAAAAGGCAGCGCCACATGCCATAGAACAATGAATCAACTTATTGCTTGACATGGAACAGTTACATAGCTTCTGAGCTACTTTTGCTTGATATGATCTCTGTCCCGCAAATTTAGCAATAGGTCCATGCTGGTCCACCAAGGAAAACAACGTCAAAACTCAACGTGTAGGTAACATAACGAACCATAAATTGCTAATGACAAACTTGCTATTGTAAGCAACAACGACGCCATCACATATCTTCATTGTGAATCCACGGTTCACCTGATGTCGATTTCAAATTCACTTCATGCCTACCACTATTGCCTCATTTTTAGTAGACTCTCTGTGATATTATTTCTTATTGTCGCGGCTGAAAAACAGCAGCTGTAATCAAGCTTGAACCAGCGCACTGAACCTTAGATACACATGGTTCTCTCTCTACCTGCTGAATTTGCACATGCACCATTTCCACTTCGTGCCTACCATTAGCTGTAATTTGAATGCTAGGCTATGATGAATACCTTAGATACACAAGGTTCTCTCTACCATGCTGAATTTGAACATGCAAAAACCATTTCCGCTTCGTGCCTACCATTAGCTGCAATCAAGCTTGAACCAGTGCACTGAACGGTGTCAGAATGCCGGGTGCGGATGCAATTGATCATTCAGGGTTAATACAATGATGATGTTTTATACTTTTTCGCTCTTGAGATTTGACGTGGATTTTCTTTCCAAATGAAATTCTCTGGCTACAGCGGATCTCTGGCCCACCAAGAGTGACACAGTAGCAAGTGGCGGCATTTATGCCTTGACTCTTCTGGGTTGAATATTTAGCAACTTGAGTTTTTCAGGTGATGCTGCAGCTGGTATCCTTTCAAAGCGCAAAATGCTGTGCAACGAAGTTTGATTTGAGGTCGAAATCAATTCAGAGGAATGTTCAAGCCATCCAGCAGCTTCCCATGGTGTTGCTATCATCCATTTCACGTTTTCGTCAGATTGGTTTTGTGTCTGGAAAATGGAAGCAGGTAGCTCCTACCCATGCAACACTGTTGGAACGAAACTAGTCAGCAACTCTTTTTGGAAGACTGGATGCTTGAAAAACAACTCCTTCATTGCACATACTGCAGCATTGTCCATCGACTCTGCTTTGGCGTTTGGAAAAACAATGGTCAATAAGTCTCAACATGGTTGGCATGGATATATATATATATATATATATGTATATAAAGAAATATCAATATCAATATCAATATATAGAAATGATTTTTTTGGCAACAAAAGTTTACCCACGGAACATGCCGCCTGTGGCAGAATCGGGTGTGTCTAAAGACATTTGGACTTTCGAAACTCGAGCTCTCAGATCGTGCAAACTGTATAAACCTCACTGAAGATTTCATGCGGTTCACCGATGGAGACGGAAAATAGCTAATCCACCACCATCTCTTCCCGGCCTCCTGTGCTGCGCCGAGGCTCCTCAGTGCCCGCAGATTTTGCACTGAACATGGGTAGCTGCTTTTGCGCACGATCGTGCTGCCTGCGCAAGTTTTCCTTCACAGCCTTATGGATCTTGAAGCCATAGATGCGCGGACAGTGTGGCACCGGCATTGTTGGAGGAACCTGCTGCTGATATGTGAGGAAAAACAAGTGCGCAAAGGTCGTACCAAAGTATGCACCATCAAGACATTCCAGTTTCGAAGACTTTGGAAAGTAAATCTCCCTGCAATGTGGACAATAGACCTTGGCTGCGCTCTGCCGAAGCAAGTCCGACATTCCAATGGGCAACACCGCTTGATTGATGGCTTCACATTGCGTCAGTGGACACTTGCCATAGACATAGCAGTTGTACTTTTCCAGCATGGCAGCCATGCCGCGACTTGTCAGAATGAAACGAGCGTGAATCAACCCGTAGAGCATCTGCGCCGCAGTTTCCACCAAAGGCTGCTGATCATCTTGCAGTCGGTGATCGTCTTGGTCATCAAAGTCCAGGATCATGTTGAGCGCATCTTCATAGCAAGGAACCTGTGTACTGAGACCGGTGAGGTTGAAATCATCCTGAATGTAATCCTCATCGACCTCCACGAAGAACTCGTTGCCCTTGAGGTGGCAAAACCACTCTATCCAGGTGATCTCCTCATCACGATCCGAACCAGAAATTTCAGAATAGTCCTCCTCGGAATCGGTGGTCATTTCACCGGTCGCCTTAAACATCTCCTAGGTGAAACTAATCTGTTCTCTCGGTAGTTGATGACTTGTGAACTTCGATTGATCTGTGTTGAAAAAAACATGTGAATGTTTGACATCTTCAAGATAATGTATCATTATACTCAATTTGAATGGACTATGACAAAACCTATGACGAATAATTGCCTTATCTAGATACACATGGTTCTCTCTACCATGCACACTTGCACATGCAAAAACCATTTCCACTTCGTGCCTACCATTAGCTGCAATCAAGCTTGAACCAGCGCACTGAACGGTGTCAGAATGCCGGGTGCGGATGCGTGAGATTTGACGTGGATTTTCTTTCCAAATGAAATTCTCTGGCTACAGCGGATCTCTGGCCCACCAAGAGTGACACAGTAGCAAGTGGCGGCATTTATGCCTTGACTCTTCTGGGTTGAATATTTAGCAACTTGAGTTTTTCAGGTGATGCTGCAGCTGGTATCCTTTCAAAGCGCAAAATACTGTGCAACGAAGTTTGATTTGAGGTCGAATTCAATTCAGAGGAATGTTCAAGCCATCCAGCAGCTTCCCATGGTGTTGCTATCATCCATTTCACGTTTTCGTCAGATTGGTTTTGTGTCTGGAAAATGGAAGCAGGTAGCTCCTACCCATGCAACACTGTTGGAACGAAAAACAAGTCAGCAACTCTTTTTGGAAGACTGGATGCTTGAAAAAACAACTCCTTCATTGCACATACTGCAGCGTTGTCCGTGGACTCTGCTTTAGTGTTGGGAAAAAACAATGGCCAATGAGTTTCAACATGGTTGGCATGGATTAAAATACATATTTTATATAAGTGCATTTTTTGGCAATAAAAGTTTGCCCACGGAACATGCGGCTTGTGGCAGAATCAGGTACACTTGAAGACATTTGGACATTCGAAACTCGAGCTGTCAGATCACGCAAACTGTATAAACCACACTGAAGACTTCATGCGGTTCACTGACGGAAAATAGCTAATCCACCACCATCTCTTCCCGGCCTCCTGTGCTGCGCCGAGGCTCCTCAGTGCCCGCAGATTTTGCACTGAACATGGGTAGCTGCTTTTGCGCACGATCGTGCTGCCTGCGCAAGTTTTCCTTCACAGCCTTATGGATCTTGAAGCCATAGATGCGCGGACAGTGTGGCACCGGCATTGTTGGAGGAACCTGCTGCTGATATGTGAGGAAAAACAAGTGCGCAAAGGTCGTACCAAAGTATGCACCATCAAGACATTCCAGTTTCGAAGACTTTGGAAAGTAAATCTCCCTGCAATGTGGACAATAGACCTTGGCTGCGCTCTGCCGAAGCAAGTCCGACATTCCAATGGGCAACACCGCTTGATTGATGGCTTCACATTGCGTCAGTGGACACTTGCCATAGACATAGCAGTTGTACTTTTCCAGCATGGCAGCCATGCCGCGACTTGTCAGAATGAAACGAGCGTGAATCAACCCGTAGAGCATCTGCGCCGCAGTTTCCACCAAAGGCTGCTGATCATCTTGCAGTCGGTGATCGTCTTGGTCATCAAAGTCCAGGATCATGTTGAGCGCATCTTCATAGCAAGGAACCTGTGTACTGAGACCGGTGAGGTTGAAATCATCCTGAATGTAATCCTCATCGACCTCCACGAAGAACTCGTTGCCCTTGAGCTGACAAAACCACTCTATCCAGGTGATCTCCTCATCACGATCCGAACCAGAAATTTCAGAATAGTCCTCCTCGGAATCGGTGGTCATTTCACCGGTCGCCTTAAACATCTCCTAGGTGAAACTAATCCGTTCCCTCGGTAGTTGATGACTTGTGAACTTCGATTGATCTGTGTGAAAATAATCATGTTAATGCTGACTTCTTCAAGATAATGTATCATTATAATCAATTTGAATGGACTATGACAAAACCTATGACGAATAATTACCTTGGTTCTCTCTACCATGCTGAATTTGCACATGCAAAAACAATTTCCACTTCGTGCCCACCATTGTCTGATTTTTGGCAGTATCTCTCTATGATATTGTTTCTTGTTGTCCGGCTGAAAAACAGTAACAGTAGCTGTAATCAAGCTTGAACCAACGCACTGAACGGTGTCAGAATGCCGGGTGCGCATGCAATTGATCAGTCTGAATGCAATGATGATGTTTTATAATTTTTCGTTTGAATCACTTCTTTGTTTAGGTCCCCTTGCCAGCCCATTTGCCAGACCCCATCGCGAGAACATTTGGATGCGAGAACGTGACGCGATCTTCAAAGCGCGAACATACGCCATTTTCAAACCTGAAATCTAAGCCTTCGCGAATGCTCCCAAAGTTTTGTTCGACATGGTGCCTGGAAAGCAAAAATTGACAAATTCATGAAAATTTATGGCCCGGTTTCCCGTGTTTCAAAGTGCTTTGTGGAGGCTGTGTTTCGTGTCGGTTCCTGGAAACATTATGAACACCCGGTGCCAACACACAAACACAAAGAGATCCATAGTCACATTTAGGCCCTTTTCGATGAAAATTCCTTGTGTCAGAGTCTCATCATCCAAAACAAACGCAGAACGCATCCAGAAGTGCCACTTGGAACAAGTACAGCACAAGTGATTTGCGAACAGGATTTGTGCTACTTGTTGTTGGCCAGCCCCAACACAGACCAATGTCATGACTGCATCTTTACCGCGCCTGCACTAGTTGTTTTATTTTTTTGCCGTTTTTTCTGCGTTCAATGGCATGATGCTGTACAACACTATGTTTGGAGCGTCCCAAATGGAATGAACATAGAAAAACATGAAAGGCACTGTTCAATATATAAAATATTTCAAAAAATATGTGCATATTTGACTCTTACCGAAATAACACAGACAATGAACAATAGAACAATTTGATTTGCTTTGTTTTGCTTTGATTTGAAGTGAATTGATTTGATTTGATTTCATTTCATTTCATTTTGTTGAGTTTCCTTCCATTTCATGTCATTTCATTTCATTCCATTCCATTTCATTTCATTTCATTTTGTTTGGTTTGATTTCATTTCACTTTGCTTGGTTTGATTTCATTTCATTTTGTTTCCTTTCACTTTGCTTGGTTTGATTTCATTTCATTTTGTTTCCTTTCACTTTGCTTGGTTTGATTTCATTTTATTTTGGTTCCTTTCATTTTGTTTGATTTCATTTTGTTTTTCTCGATTTCATGTTTGGTTTCATTTGATTTGATTTGACTTCATTTAAGGTTTCGTGGTGGGCGACGGCGTTGTTTGCAACAACATTTGATGTTCGCATATTGGCAAGCACCTACCACCGGGACCCTATTCAAGTTTGACACTTGCAATGTGAACAATACAAAAATCCACCAGCTCCTTTGGCCATTTTTGATCTTCTGGTGGTGTAACATCTCCTTCTGTATGCAAAACAGCAAGCATGTACCGATTGTTGGTGAGCATTGCTAGCCAGACATATTAATTAGGTTTAACCAACCCAGGAAAGCTGTTTCAGTAGCAAAATTGGACGGGAACTCATCTAGAAATCAAAGAGTGTTAAGGTAAAAAAATGCAAAACCATTGCTGACATCGATGTCTTCAGGTATCAGTTTCTGTCTACAGAATGCCATAGACGCTAGTAGCCAAACATGAGCATAGCAGTAAAATAGTACAAATTCCATTGTTATTTTCCTTCTTGCTTTCACTTACACTATTTTGACCCGGTTTCATGACTACAACGGCGCAGGTACCACCCGTTCCGAAATGTTGAACGACTTCCGCACCCAAACCAACATCATAGAACATGTTTTACGTTTCGAAACGAGGAATGCTGAACTCCCATTTGGTCACTTTTTTCTACCCACCGCAAGGCCGTTATCCTTTATGCACACAAGTTGTCCAACATGTTGCAATAAACTAAGAGCTACCCTTACGTTGTTGGCCAAAGAATCCACCAGCCCCCGAACACCAAGCGGCAAAAAAACTAAATAAATCCGGAATAATTATTCCCATGTACACGGTCGGCAACGTCTCATTCCCAAATTTGGGACATCATGTCCGCGCGCATTCTGCGAGCATTAATTTGTGCTACGTCCGCGGGTTTCCTTCAATCGGCAGGGGAGCTTCCCAATGTTGCGCCTGCGATTTTTCGGGTTGGCGCCGAGAATGATAGCTGAAATTGGTGAGCAAATCGGTCTTGGTGGCTGAGACGGTGCACGGCTGGCACCTTCAAGTGGGATGGCACCACGGCTCCCAACCAGACCTTCTCGACCCATCAACGTGAATCCTGACGAACGTTTTCTCAACATCATCTCTTCCCTTGGCCTGCAGGCGCGCTAAAATCACGTCGGGGAGCACGCACCTATGCCCTTCCCACATGACATCAAACCCACACCATTTAAGCTATGCCACCCTGCCCACACATCAGAAACAAACGAAAATTTAACCCAAACCTACAGCCCACAAAGGCGTCACCGTAATGGACGCAAAAGTTGGACCAGGTTAAGGCCAAAACAACGCTGAAAACCAAACCGAATTCTGTTAAAACAACCTCCCGCATTAGCGCAGGTTAACACCAAAATCATACCTGTTTTGCGAACACATGACATGGTGACTTATTTGTTTTAATTAAAGAACATCATTAAAGGACATAACGCACCATTCAACGGCGCCAGTTGCACCACAAACCTTTCAATCATACAGAGGATGAAATATCATGATGCATCCCGTGACGGCCGCCGTTGTGACAACCAAAGCGTTGTGTCGCAAAATAACGCGCCCAACCCGGGAGTTGCCCTCAATTATGTTTGGTCAAACTCTTTCGACTTGTGTCTCGCGATATGGTGGGACCGGATCATCCCAGAAAGCCGCTGCGAATGAACTTCGTTGAGTTCCATTTGGATGTTGTCGAAAATTTTTTGGGTGTATCAGATCGCATCATTTTTCGCCATTTGTATTCGCCAACCAATCGCAACCTGTATTTTCCTGTTCGCGGCCATCAGTTTCATAGAAATCAACTCACTTCCGCGAGTTTTCCCGGCAGAGTTTGTGAAAAAAAATGTGCGTGTCCTGACTCCCTTTCATCAACCAATTCCGACACCCAGTTCTCACACCTAAACTATAAACTTGCTATTGCGCTTCTGTGTGTGAACTTCGCACCGGACAAATAGGAGCAGTCCATGGGAGTGGCAATTTCACCATTGAACGCGGGGTCCCGTTGTTTACGACTTCTTCACATGATTTGATTTTTGTGTTGGAAGTTTCGGCTCCGGGCCTGAAGACTTGCGGTTTGCGGCTGCATTCGGTAAAACAAAAATTTGACAACGTCTCCATTGGAGAGTTGCGAGTTTGTTAGAGAAATGGTGCAAATCATGCATTTGTGCCGAAACTTCGGCGGCGATTCCTTAGCTTGGAAGGATTTGCGCATCGTATCCCGGGTGCCTGGAACAGAATTCGGAAAAAAACAACAATTTCCTGAACGTATGCATCTGTTTGGTTTTGCGGCTGACAATATTTGACGCGGCGGTGTCTCCAGCCATGTTTTTCGGATTTGCGACCTTGCCATTGACAAAGGTTGAGGTTTGTTTGCAAAAAATTATCATCTAGTGCAACAGTGTGCCAGTGCAGTATGTTGGTTGTGGGCATAGTGGGTGGTAACGCAAGGGTTGGAACGTCCGGAAGTGGTAGTTCCAGCATGCTCCAGCTGGGGCTGGCGCAGAACAAAGGAAGCAACTAGGAAATTTGTAACCCGTGAAGTGCGGGGATGTCTTGCATGAATCCGTTTCTTCGCGTGTGGTCAAACATAACAGGATCCCAGGATGCTTCGGCGTAGAACGTGCGGACAAAAAAGGATACCTTTGATCCCCGGCTGGTGTACCCAGGAGGGGTTAGGGCCTAAAAAAAATAAAATAAAATGGAGGCACCCAGGGTCGGCAAAAAAAAATTATATAGTACCCAACCCCTATTTACAAAATAAAACCTTGGACCCAACCCCTAGATGTGAAAATAAAAATTCGGACCACGCGGGACCCAACCCCTTTGTTCAAAATGAGATGAAATTTATTTTTTGAAGAATTCTTGGGGAGCCAAGATGGGTAAACAAAAAGCGCCAAGATGATGCTAAAGAGAAAATGATGGAACCCAAGGTATATAGAAATTAGAGAAACAAAGCATTCCATGCTAGTAGATAAAGCATTTTATTATGCCCCTGTGTTGTTGCGAGGTGGTGTCAGACCCCTAAAAATAGAATAAAATCAGACGGTCTAAGCACAACAGCACAAATATGAATGAATAATTTCAAGAGGACTAACCGGTTGTGCTGTACCCTTTCAACTATTTCAAATTAATATCGTAGAGTCCAAGTCCACCACATGTACTATCAGCTTATTAGCTTGGGTCGGGGGAGTTCTTGTGTTAAATCAAGTTAGTTGCTTCCCAGCATGTTTCCAGGGAATTTCAACTGCAGGTGGTCACATGCTCTAAATCCGAGGGCCTTCAGTTTTTTCAAGGAACCTAGGAAAGAAGATTAGTAGAACGTATATACAGGTTTGATGGTTGGTATGTGGGGGTAAAGGGACATGGAAACGGTATGTGTAGGTTGTGGGTGGATACTTGTATGACAGTTTTTGTGGAGCAGGAAATGGTCAATTTTCCTGCCTCACAGAAACCCGACCCCAAAAGGCTGGGAAACGAGTTTTATATTTAGAATTTCTTCCCAAATTTTCCAAAATAAAAACATGGGTGCCAACGTGCTTACCAAAACTTTTTCTAGGATGCCAACCCCTTTTTTTACTTCAAAAATTTCCAAATAGTTATTGGAACCTAAGCCTTTTCTACATGTTCCAGGGAGCCAACTGTTTTTTTTAATTTTTGAAAAAAAAAATCTATTTCTTTAAGGGGGCTCACCAACCTGATTTTATTTTGGAGCAGCAAAGGGATACCATTATTGAAAATAAAAAGGAGGGATCCAACATACATCACCAAAAGTTAATGCACTGATCCTCAAACATAAATGGTAGGTCCCTAAGGCCAAGTGACCCAAAAACAACAAAAAATAAATCATCCAAGGACCCAACCAAAGATGCATTTCAAACACCCTCTCTTCACCATGCGAAAAATTTATATCTAACAACGCGAGGGACCCAACGTCACTTTTCAAAAAATAAAAAATGAAAACATTTTTTTTTTCGGAGCTCAAGGTCCCCCTTTCTCTTTGGGGGCACCATCCGTGGATACCTTTGCTTTTTCGGCTGTGGTATCCAATCTTTGCAGCGTGCTGACACGGGAAATGCATCATGTACGCCGTTAGGGGGTGTGATGGGATGGGTGGTGGACCAGAGTCGCCTAAACCACCACAGGCGGGTAGCTTCGCACTGACTAGGGACCGATGTAAAACATCACAGTTTGACTCATTTAGGGCACTGCAAACAACATCTCTGTGGGAGGGGTGTCATTGGACGGCACGCACTTAGACCACCTACCTAAAGGAAGAGCTCCTTCCCTTTAGGGATACAAATAAGAACAAAGGGTTTAAGGGACATTAGGGTTCAGAGAGAAGGATTTGGGGACAACCCTGGTTTTAGGGTGTGGGACGGGGGCAATTCCGGTATAGGGATGGGACTTGGCGTTTTTGGGTTTGCAACGCAAAATCATAGGCGAGTCAGTGACTGAAACCTGTAAACCAGTGCGTTGGCCCGGGGAACCCATTCAAGGCACAGGCGTTTGTACGGACGAAATCTAAGACAGGCCACCTCAACTCTCGAAGATGAAGGAGAAGAGCTCTGAAATATATTTTTTATACATCGTAGAAACGTGCTGTATGCATAGCAGCTGTTTGTTTTGTTTTTTTTCTCTCCGCACCTTTTTAGCCGGAGAAGGTCCATTAACACAGGGCTGTTGTACTGGGCAGCCTCCAGGTACAGACTGTTTTTTTACTGGCCAGTCTCCAGATATGTTTGTGGTAGGGAAGGTGTAAGCCCAGACCTTCCTCTACCGGGCACGGAGGTGACTGACTGGCACGGGGGGGCTCGTGTGCGCAAGGAGGTGGCCGAGCGGTGGAAGGTCTCCGTCATGGTTGTGGTGGGGAGCGAGAAATCTTCGAACAGCAGGCTGGCCGCAAAGGAAGTAGCTGCCGCATGGGTAAGGAGAGCTGGCCACCGCGAGACGAGGGCCGCGCTGGTGGCAGCTTGGAGGGAGGGAGCTGGATCGGGCTGGGGCTTTGGCGAGCATGCAAATGAAGTTGGAATCTTCATTGCTCCACCTGCCGCCAAGTTCAATTCCAAGGACGACCAAGCGACAGCTGTTTTCCATCACTTATACGTTTCCAACGGCAGAAGGTCACCAAATTTTTTGCACCTGCTACAAACCAGCAATATTCATTAACAAAATAATGCACGTGCCACGGAAAGTTAGTATAGAACGGAAGCGTGTCCGCTTCGACATGTGGAGTAGTGCCATCCCTTCCCTGTTTGTGGGCAGCTCTGCTCTCCTTTTACACGCTCGCTAGCGTTTGCGTGTACTTCTACACGCGTAAGAACCCTTGCACATGGCGGCGATCGAGGCGAGTAAAAACTAGGGCGCTCAGAGCGATGCAGTTCCTGATGAGTGGAGGCAACAGCCTCTGTGCCAGTTCAGGTTACAAGAGCAAATTGGGACGGAACACATGGTCTGTGGGATGTTTATCCGTGGTGTTGGGCATGCTTGGGGACACGACTTGGCGGAAGCGGTCTCACACAACACGGCGTATGGCCTCATACGCCTCCAATCGTCTTTTGTTAACCAAGAAACTTCACAGGCAGGCTGGCCAGCCCGTGTCAAGCTTGCTAACGCAGGTCTGCATGTTGAAGCAAACGCGCGAACTTGCAGCAAGGTTTTGGTTGCATCTCCGTTCACAAGGAATAAGCCCAAGGCGCCTGCAATCAGCGAAGGCGGTCCTGGTGTGGTTGTTTTTTTTCGTGTTGGTCCCTGCCGCGTGCATCAGGAGCGTTGATGATTAACGCAGTACAGCACGAATCCATGGACGAATTGTTTCCAGTATTCAACCGGGGCGCCAGTGAGGCACCTTTAAAGAAATCAGACGTGGAGACAAAAAACTAAATTTGTTTCCGCATTATTTGCACGAAAGCAAAGGGCCTTGACTCGTTCACACCATCCACGTTGACCCAACCGTACAATATTAGCCCGTGGAGTGAGACAACGATGCGTGCTGACCCCCAAACTGTTTTGCATGGTGGCGGGCACTTGCTTGATCTGAGGTTTGCGGGCGGCATCTTGGTTTTTGCTACATCATCGCAACAGGCAACATACTTGCTTGATGAACTTGTGGTTGCATTGGCAAGCGTCGGTGCGGTTATGAATGAAACCACATCGAAATTGCTCACGACACAAGCCTAACCACCAAAAACAATTACGACTCCCAGAGGAGTAAGCGTGGCTGTGGTTGACCGAGGTGGATCACAAATGGCTCGGATGCATTCTGCCTGGGAATAACAAGGAAAGTCACAAACCGGATTTTCAATATGACTTGCACGCTGCATCGAGGGCGTTCCCGGCAAACAGAAACATGCTTTGCAACAAGGCCGTGTCCGTAAGGAAACGCTTGCATTTTTTTTACAAAAGTGTTACTCCCGTTGCATGTTTCGCCGCTGGCCACAAACAGATTTAGACAACCGATCTGGACACTATGGATGTTCGTTTTCGCCGGTTGCTTCGATCTGCCGTTGGTTCCCCCTTTCTCACTCCACAGTATCTCACTTCCAAGGGTGTTTGACTAGAAACACTTCGGACTCTATTATTACCAGCAACTGAAGTAGCCGGATTTGATACAACCACCGGAGGCGTCGGAGTGTCAAATGGGTTGAAGGTTTTGACACCTTCAGTTCCAACAGAAGATAGTGTGTGTACACTTGTACTAGGACCATGTCCCTGTAGGATTTGGAATTCATCTGTCAAACGTGCTGCATGCTGTTGTGCTTGCTCTGCCCTCGCCCTTTTTTAGCCGCAAGAAAGTTCTCGAGTGCAGGGCTGTTTTACTCGGCAGCCTCCAGGCACAGACTGTGTTTATACTGGCCAGTCTCCACATGTGCTTTTGGTAAGGAAGGTGTAAGGCCAGACCTTCCGCTACCGAGCTAGGGGTCGACTGGTCGGCACAGCTGGGCTGGTGTCGGAACGGAGTTGGCCGAGGGGTGGGAGGTCTCCGTGAAGGTTGGGAAGGGGCGGCTGCGTGGGCGCGGCACCTGAACTGGCGAGGGGCGATACCAAGGTGGTATCTACTGCGAACTGCCCCCCCCCCACATGGATAACTCAGTGGCGATAACCTCGATGCGACGGTCGTCGACTCTGGACAAGGTGTGGTAGATGTGCAATGGCTAAAGCGGGGGCTGGGAGCTCGTCGACTTCAAGGAGGCGGCGGAGACCAGCCACTATGGCGAAGTCAGCCCCCAACCAAAGAAACTGGCTGAACCCATGACATGAAATTTTACATGATCGGAATGCTCGGGTAGGTTTCGTACATCGCTGGTTTAACTGACGCTCGATGGGTATCACGAATTTTGGTTTGGAGACCTCGACATACTGGAAACCGTGGAGCTCCGTTCCGGTTGTGGCACTCCGCCGCAGAAACCTTCTGCCGTTGGAACGGTTTAGGTCATTAGCAAACAGCTGCTATGAATACACAACGTTGGTACGAATATACTTCAGACTTTTGTTCCTTCATCTTCGAGAGTTGAGGTGGCCTATGTTCGATTCCGACTGTACAAACGCCTGTGCCTTCAATGCGCTACGAGGACCAATGCGCCACTGGTTTACAGGTTTCACTCACAATCACTGGAGTTCACATCTCTCATTTCGTGGTCATGCATTGGCCCCATGGTACGGTACTTAATAATCAACCTTTTCATTTACCTATGTTTGTTGTGCTTTCCTTCGAAGGGCTATGTGTGCGTATGAACATGGTGGTTTTCGGAAGAGATAAATGCTACGCTCTTCCCTGCTCTATCCCGGACGGAACAACTTGCCAAACGCCAATTTCATTTTGCCGGCAAGGTAGCACGAGCAATCTTGGTCATCAATTGCTGGCTCGATACTGGAACTTCGTTCTCTAGATTGCAAAATTACCTGCCGAATGTTGGGTGAGGAAAGCACTTGCGTGGAAACAACTTCCAACATATCCTGTCCGTGGACGACTAACTGATCCACGCGCATATTCCAGTCATGCAAAATATCACGCCATTGCGCTGACCAATTCATGCCAATGGTCGACATGAAAACAATGCAGCCTTCAGAGCAAGCGATTCGAAACACGACGGTCAACGGTCCACCCTGCATGCCCCATTGTGAGACTACTTCCCATATATACATCAGCGCTTGCAGAACTCCAAAAATTCAGGCAGGCATGATGTGGTGGCAAGGATTTTGAAGCGAGCGCATAACATTCCCCAATGTTTGACCGAGAGCTGGTTAACGCATAGCCAATAATAAAGATTTCATGCCAAACGCTTGACCGCTCTGCGCAGTGCAATGTGAAATTTCAAAGCTAATGCATCCGAAACAAACGGCCCGATTGATCCGCTCACCCCGTCGTATAGGTCAAGGTCAAGGTCAGACCTGCACGCCATTGGCGCAAATTCTATCCATTCTACATTTACATGTTTACCACACAAAATTGAATCAATTCGTTCTATGTACAGCCAAATTCGATGAAAGATTCGCAATGTGAAAAAAAGTTCCGATTCATAGCAGCATGAGTCCATTGCCCCAAGCCTTTGTGCCTGCAGTACGATTGAAGTTTCGACTCCAAATGCCATTGCCGTGAAATATTGATGACGGCCGCAGGGTCGCAATTCTTGTAACGCGTCGATCTGAAACATTCTTTGTGCAACCAGCAACATGCTGTTCCACAAATTCGGTCTTGTGGTTTAATGAAGAACCTGATATCAATGTACAATGTGGATGTTATTTCAACGCGTGCACTGTGTGGTTGGTCTCTTAGCCGGCACACGCGTTAATTGGCCAGTTGCAACGATCAGTTTTGGAAATTGCCATCAATCGTCGGATCACCGCCAGAAATCAAGTAGAACGCAGCGCCACTGGTCCGAAAGGTTTAGGTTACTTCACTTTTTCCACAAATCCCTTGCCAGTAGTGAAACCGGTTGCAACTCTGCATGCATGCCGGTGCGTTCCATTTTTACAGCCGTGGAATCCAGTCGCATGGCCACGACAAGTCTACCGGTCAAAAATTCTGGCACATTGCACAATGAACTTCGGAAACTTGGAGGGAAATTACCTTAGATGATGAAGCAAGGAATCCACGAATTCGCTTGTCCGTTTTGATCGCATGTAACCGGTGTCACCGTAAGTATTCTCACGCGTGCGCGGTAAAACGGGCCGCCACGAGCTTAACCTCAACAAAGGGAGATGGAGAAATGCACAGGTTTTCACAGTGTGGTCTCACACCGTCACATTTACATTTTTTCTTGGCGAGGACATGGAAACAAAGGAATGACCGCAATGGTGGAACATGTTAGGGCCAGAGGGGTTGGAGAGATCCGCAAAACAAGTTTCACAGACCGGACACAAAGCCTTACTGTTGGGCATGCGGGAAGGATAGCCGGGGTGCACGGGGACTTGGGAAAAAGGGGACCTGATGCCTATCGGCGCTTGCCAGTTCATGGCGGGGGTGGGCATTTGAGACTGCAGGAGAAACGAGAAACCTGAAACGAGCAACAAGAAACAACAACAAGAAACAAGAAACAACAACAAGAAACAAGAAACAACAACAAGAAACAAGAAACAAGAAACAAGAAACAAGAAACAAGAAACAAGAAACAACAACAAGAAACAAGAAACAACAACAAGAAACAAGAAACAACAACAAGAAACAAGAAACAACAACAAGAAACAAGAAACAACAACAAGAAACAAGAAACAACAACAAGAAACAAGAAACAAGAAACAAGAAACAAGAAACAACAACAAGAAACAAGAAACAACAACAAGAAACAAGACACAACAACACGAAACAAGAAACAAGAAACAAGAAACAAGAAACAAGAAACAANCACACACACACACACACACACACACACACACACACACACACACACACACACACACACACACACACACACACACACACACACACACACACACACACACACACACACACACACACACACACACACACACACACACACACACACACACACACACACACACACACACACACACACACACACACACACACACACACACACACACACACACACACACACACACACACACACACACACACACACACACACACACACACACACACACACACACACACACACACACACACACACACACACACACACACACACACACACACACACACACACACACACACACACACACACACACACACACACACACACACACACACACACACACACACACACACACACACACACACACACACACACACACACACACACACACACACACACACACACACACACACACACACACACACACACACACACACACACACACACACACACACACACACACACACACACACACACACACACACACACACACACACACACACACACACACACACACACACACACACACACACACACACACACACACACACACACACACACACACACACACACACACACACACACACACACACACACACACACACACACACACACCACACACACACACACACACACACACACACGACACACACACACACACACACACACACACACACACACACACACACACACACACACACACACACACACACAACAACAACAACAACAACAACAACAACAACAACAACAACAACCTAGAATATGTCGAAGTTGTTTTCGGCAACATCCTGTGCAATCTTCTGAGGGTCACGTCGAGTCTTGTCGGGAACCAGAAGTTTTTGATCTACATTTACATGTAGATTTGGCGATCGACATTAGAATGTGCTGGGTCGCATGTGCCTTGTGTTGCTGCTGCTGGTGTTGTTTTTTTGGTGTGGTGATGTTTTTTAATAGTGCGGTGGCATTCGTTGGAACATGACCTTTTCACCACATTCTCCATCAACGAAACACCCCAAGCTTGGAGTAGATATAGATACAACCCCCAGAAAAACGTGTGAATAATGCGAAACCTGAGCCCTTGAGGCGGCCTTGTGAGGATACACCAGGCATGTCATACCAACTTGCATATGGGTAACATCAACACTAAGTCACTACGCGTCTGAATCAGATGCTGTAGAGGCAGGCCGTGAGACTCCTGGTTGTATGAACGACTTTGTTACCTTTGCCCACACAGCATCAAAGGGGGCTACCTTGTTAATGGATATTCATTGAAGCAGCCATGTAGGAATGTCCGTCCTCACACATGTCGGGAGGAGCACGCTCCGAGGCCAAACTTCCAGTGGGATGATATGGGTTGCTATGGTCGTGGCATGTCTTCGAGAGCACACAATTACATAGACAAGAAAAGACCAGACGATCGCAATACTGCAGAACACAACGCCGTCCCAGACAATCGTCCCAGACAATACAAGACAATGGCAACGCCAAACAAAACATGTCTTTCTGCACAGTCAACATGGGCTGCGTTGGCAGCATGGTGTTGCGACTCGCAGACTTGCCACGTCTTTGCCCGACTGTGGGAAAACAGCACCGACAATCTCTCGAGACAAATACAACGCTGGTGTAGACCGAATGATCGCACATGAGACTTCATATACTCTCGGGTTGGCCCTTGCTTTTGTGAGAAAACATTTGATCGAGGAAGTCAAAACGCAAGTCGACGTTGCATGTCGTTGCATTGATGGAATCATATCGACACGGCGTGCGTGGGGATGGACCTGACTCCTTGCGACGTTGAAGGATGTCAGGAGGAACTTGGTTTGCAAGGACCAATAATTGGAAGATGTTGGAAAGTGTATCATAGGTTCCATGAAACCCATCTTGCGGTTGAAACAAGACTTTGTCTTCAAGTTCTCTGACCCGAAACCTGATTCAATCAATCATACGCTCTCTTTTCGCTGCTGTGTTCATGATGTGAACGTCAAACATGGTGCTGTGAAGTAAGCAAAATTCGTAACGCTCACCACGCTCATGCAACGCCAGTGGTATTATGATTCATTGGGACCCACAAACATATCGAAAGCCAGGCGCGATCCCAACAGGATGTTCAATGATTTCACCTAATTTTTGTCCCTCGGATCGCTTTGCAAACCTCATGTGTCACCAGCTTGACAAAAACGTTGAGGTCGCACGTCGCGTCGTTCCTATACATCTACATTGATCATTGCGACGTTCGTGACGTTCGTGGTAAATCATCGTTACAAAACCTCAACAAAAAAGGAGCAAGCAATTCAAGCGCAGTACCGGCCCGTGCATCTTTTTTTCCCTCCAAAAACCACAAGTCGATCCTCCACTACTTTCATCTACTTTTTTATCTATTTTCTAAATCTCCGATCAAAGAATAGTGGCCCTTTGGCTCTCAGTGGCTCACAAGATGATTGCGCCACCCTACGCCATCAGCCGCGTCACTTGCCAGCGGCCACCGCCGCCAATTTGGCTGCCTTCTCTTTTACATCAGACATACCACCAATCATGTAGAAAGCTGCCTGCCAGATCCAGATGCATCGGAGTCAGTAAAGTCATGAAATCTGGAAAGCAGCAGGACAAGTATGAACAAAAGAAACTGAATCTGGAGGTCTTTTCTTGTAATCTTCAGCTGTCCCAAGATTTTAGTCCGGTTGCACTTTTCAGCCGCCTCATGACTTCAATTTGGCAAATTTCACCAATCAAAAGAAAACATCTTCAGCTACATCTGTAATACGTCTGTATGTACGTATATAGATATATATGTGTGTAATATGTACATAATATATTGCACCATATCACTATATCAATGATATTATATCCATCCGATCCAAGCAAATTCTGACGAAACGTATCAAAACTCAAGACTTCCAAGCCCCTTGTCACCTCTGGAATATCATCGCAATTGCCAGAAAGCACCTCCTCAAAGTCATTGATCCTTACGAAGGATAGAGACACGCTTTGATAGAGATTTGCTGTCAAAACAAATATGTGACATATGACATATGTGATTTCGAAACTTACCTTGGTAGTTATGATCAGTTGTGGGTTATGACGAAGTCTCAACAAAGATTCCTATCAAAAAAAGACATTCAACTTTGAGTTTGGAATGAACTGCCTTCTCTTAATCAGTTGTGTAGCCAGCGTATTTTCTATGCATTCCAAACAAGATCAAAAAATGAAAAGATGGGGTTCAAACTTGGGCATCCAACCATCCAACAGATTCAGCTTTCCATTTTAAGCATCCTTAAGCAGCCTTTTGCCCTTTCCAGTTTCAAGGTCCACTAGAGTTCGATGCCACAAAAATGGCTGGATCACAAATAATCATCTTTGAAGAAACCAAGGTGCGTGGTTTCCAAGTCCACAAATGCCCCAGGGGTGCCAGTAAAGATCTCGGCCACAAAGAAAGGCTGCGACAGGAAACGCTGAACCTGGCACAACCACAACGTTGCACAAACAGCACCTTCCAGAAAGATGGCACCTTCTTCCCATGGAAACTCGCGTTCTTTATTCTTTGAATAGTGATATTTAGACTACCAAAACTTGGGGGGAGGGTCTCTACATATTTTCACCCCTTGCTGTAGGTGTTTTTTTCCATGTTTCAAACGTTTTCAAATTTTGAAAGTTGGCCATGAAGGTGCTTCAATTACTTTCACAGTGTACAAGCATGTACAAGTACACTATACCCTTTTCCCTATCATTATGGCTAAGTAGAAACGAATCCCCAGTCTTACAGGAACCTCCCATCTTCACCGACACGAAAACATGGGGCCTTTCGTGCTCGGGCCACAGTCAGCTTATCTTCCTCGCTCAACTCGTCCATACCCAGGATGGCAATGATATCCTGCAAGCCATGGTATAACTCGTGTTCCTTTGGTGGGTAAGGGCATGGATCCGGAAAACCTTTCACACCTTTTCAGGCTCTCAAAGGATTTTCCTGTAACAAAAAAAAACAAGAGGCAATAACATAGCTGTTTAAAGTTGAGGGATAAGCTGACCCTTCACTCTCCTGCAAGGACTTGTAATCTTGGAGGATCTTCTGCCTTAGTGTCACCATCGCTCCGCGTAGCTTTCGTGAAACACAGCTGTCTGGGGCGGGCTGTTTTCAAGCAAACTAGGGAGGAACTTTCCGATGGGTCCTGCAGACCATGGATCTGTCTTTGACTCCGGCCAAACGTTTACTTGACCACTGAAATGGATGAAAATGGAGACCCCCATCCACTGAAATTAATGGATGGGATGAACCACCTCAAATTCGACCGTGTCAGCTTTGATGTTGTAAGCCTGTAAGGCCCCCCCTGGAATTTCGAAAAGTGAGTCACCATCTCAAGTCATCGCATTTAAATCACCAATCAAACGAAGGCATTCGAAAACAGGGGCACTGACAACTATGTGTCAATTCACATCCGTCAGGCACTGGTAGCAAGGCATCCCCGCGTACTTCGGGCGATGTCGTAATGTCCTGGGTCCAACGGTCGTGAGATGGTGAGTCCGCCAACTGAAGGGAATCCCTTAAAGTTTCTTTTGAACCAAGCAAACACTAAGACTAAGAAAATCTTATTGCACTGCTTCAATCTTCAACTCAAATCTGAAAGTCTCTTCACCATGGACAACATCCAGCCAAACAACCTAGAACGCAATACCTCCAGGGTTGACCCATGGAGCTAAGTCAAGTGGCGTTGTCCCACGATGGAGGGATCCAACATTCGGCTGGTAGAATCCAAGGGATCCACCGCAGGGTAGATGCCCAACCTGTGAGATGCTGGCCGAAGACCAACCCATTGGGATGAAGGTCATGGCTATGGTTTCCGAAGTGAATCCATTTGGAGTTTGAACGAAGTTGTATCAATTTGATCATTTCAGCCACCACCAACCATAACCAACCACCCAACCATTCTGTGGTCCCCCCCACAAAAGAGTCTTTGCCACCACTGACCCCTCAACATAACATTTCTTTGCCAAGCATCTCTGCAATCTGTCGGGACAACACCGTGGTTGCATCCAGATGTGCGAAGGTGGTGGCAGGTGCAGGGTCCGTCAAGTCATCGGCAGGCACATAGACTGCCTGAACCCAGCGGGTTACCAACCAGACAATGTTTCAATGTATTTGGGAGGAAAGCTTTAAGGAAAAAAGGATTGAAAGGTGAAGGAACTGCAATTTCAAAAGAGATTAAAAAAAGCTCCTGAACTTATCTATCATCTATCTGCATCTGCCATACCTTTCACATTTCTACCAGCTTCGAGGTTTTTCCGGTTGAGTTGACACTGAACAAAAGTACAATACATGTTGGAACTAACGAAAAAAGGTCAGTAAAATGGCCCTGATAGGCCTTTACACATGGGAAATTGGCGTTATTCTATGACATTCCGGGTATTAAAAGAGATGATGTATATCTTTTATGCGCCCGGCCTAAACACTGTAACAAGGGATTTTAAACTGAAGGTTGAATATAGGACTCCCTTCATAAAAATATGTTTTTCGGTTATTTGATCCACACTGTGAACCAGGGGACCAGGCAACCCCCGGTGACGTAAGCCACTTCAAACAATGAAATTCCCTTCTCCAACTCCACGCCTGCACCGAAGTGATCGATCCCTTCTGCGTGGTGGTAATACGTTCCTGGAACCCGAGGCGGGATTTTTTCCGGCGGAAAAAGACCCAGGTGTGACACGTTTAGAAAACAAACCACCATCCACCAATGGTCCAATTGGTGGCGTACTGCTTTCTATCCTACAAATCCCTGATGAAAGGAATGATCAAATTGAGAATATCTCTATAGCAAACCAATAAAGCAGCACAACCAAGAAACCGTTGCGAATCAAAACAACTCCTCCAAAAGCCGACGAACCTCCGGACCTATAAATGTATCATTTACCTTGGATGATTTTGACCCCCAGTAGCTAGTTTGTCTACATATTTATATGTATGATTCATCTCAAAAATTATGCATCAACAAATCCTCTCCCTCAGATGGTGATAATGGTGGTAAATCAGTGATAAACAATAAACATCCAACAAAATCTGAGAAACCTACTGTTGATGCTTCAGAAATCCCATTCCCAACCACCGTTTGGATGTATAAAACCCTGTTAATAATGGGATAAACTACCAACCTCAACTGTTGCATCAACAGTTCACCATCCATCCCCCACCTGCAAGGAAGCCAAGTCTGTGGCCAAGGTAGGCTGATAACCCACAGCACTAGGGATACGACCCAACAAGGCTGACACCTTAGCTGTCACCATCCAAGCTTAGGATGAAGAGTTGTGGGAACCAAGAAAAAGGGGGGAAAATGGATTCAGTTGCCAGTGATTTCATTGTGTTGTTATTCAACATCTATATTGGTTGTTGTTGTTTTTTCCAAAATTTGTTTCATGTTCAAAGACTGAAGCGCCTATGGTTTTTGTTGGTGTTTTTTGTCGTGAATCGTTTTGAGCCGCAATCGTTTGTTGCAGCTTGAAAATCATTGGCATGCAAGGAGTGATCATTAGTCGAAAGATTTGAACCAGGTGGACTAGTGACTAGTGCTGAGAGCAAACCCAACAAGGAAATCAAAAGACAATGTCAGTTGTCAGCAACATGAAGCCTTTCTCTCCATTTCTTCACACCATCACCCAGTTGGCCCCGGGAAACCTCCGAACCCGCTTGGGTGAAGCGGAAGATATTGTCCACGAAAAGCAGCACATCCTGAAAGGCTGGAATTTCTTGTCGAGCACCTATTGCAGCCCTGGATATTTTATGTGAACACGACCAAGAATTCCCTAATGGCACCGATTCAACACCTATTCACAATTCTGATCTAATTCAACACCTATCTAGTTCAACAAATCCAACAAAGAATTCATCAAGTCCCATTTTCCCAACTTTTTGGTGAGCAGGGAAAGCGGCTCACTCCACCAAAGACTCCCGGCATCGCCCTCCATCAACCGGCACCTGGCCCTCTTCGTCACGGAAGTATTCCGCCACAGTCAGCCCTGTCAGGGCCACCTGAGCCGTGGGGGAAGGATCTCTCTTTGGGTAGATTCAACAAAAGCTCCTGTAATCAATAGGGGGTATGTTATAGGGGATACTGATAGGTTGATGGCTATTCCTTCCAAGTCATGGTGCATACAGTGGCATAGAGCTATTCTGTTGTTTTTGTGATTGTGCTATGTCTTCTGTCTTGTGAGATTCGTTTGTTGTCAAGCTTGTGGGTCATCAAAGCGGTGCAGTCTTGACTTGTCACATAAATTGGCCACGCTCCGAGCGATGCGCACCCCGGCACCCTACATGACACAAACATCCTTCTGCCAATAGAAAAATCGTTTTCCACCAAGTGGCGCGTGCTCGTGCACCTGGAGGCTCATTCATCTGGCCATAGACCAAGGCTGCCTGGTAGCATCTGGGCAAATGGATACAATTAGGATGGGATGCAATCTATATTTGCCTTGAAGGATGATCCACGGATGAGATGATGCATGTCATACACTCAAAGGTTCAACGGGGATGAAAGTGATGAAACATCAACGACATGGAGGCTCACTGTTTAGGTTTAAGTCTCATGCCAACATGCTCCCAAAATTTGTGGGGAGTTCAAGGCTTTCACAGTCAGCCTTTCTATGATTCCAAATCATATCAAATCACTCATGAAAAGCAATCTTTCGTGAAGGTCGTCGTGGTGCTGGGTGCAGTTCCAACTCATCCAAAGAATATATCAAGAACTCGCATCATCCACCGCTAAACAGAGATGAAAAATCAAGCACTACCTGGTAATTACCTAGTGAACCCCAGAACCACCCACTTCCAAAAAATCCAATGGCCTTAGATCCTGGAGCTTTGTCTTTCTTGATGACCTCACATGCTGACTTCATTGGCGGGGATGGCTTCTTCTCCAGTATCTCCCTATGAGTTGGAATGATAACCTCCATCTCTATCCATGACTGCGGTTCTTTTTAGAGCCAGCATCTTAACTGCGAACTCTAACTGCCAAATGGCTGACCACAGCATTTGTAGCTGAGGTTGAAATCGGGCTATGAATAGCCCGCCCTGTCCTCTTTGATGCAAAGAATACAACATTGGCATCAAAGACCAGGAAACTTAGATAGTGATCAACAAATATTTCGATTAAATCAATCTCTACAGTAGGATTTTTTCACGTTGAAGAAAAGGGGGGCCCATTACAGCAGTTCCACCGGGTTTTTATGGGAAGCTTCCAAGCTACCTGGGTTGGTTTGGTCATTTGTTGATAACTTACATATACCGTACCTCTTAGAAAAGCCTGGCATTTCCTAACAAAAAACCCATGACATGAGATAACATGAGGTTGGCTTCCAAGGTAAAGTACGAGGTGGCTATTTAGGTTGTTTGCACATTCAACTAGAAAAAGGATTGACATCTCACTGCTTCCAACCCACTTCATGAATCTAAAGCCAATGGAACTTTCTTGCAGTGTTACTTACGCACTTTCAGGTTTTCCTTTTCTATCTCCTTGCAGGTTGTGGATCCATATAGATCCTGAGCATGCCAATATCTGCTTGACCACTGAAAAAGGTGGGATGACACAGCGCTGTGTCTGGATCTGTGAATCCGCAATCCCTCTCTGTGATGCCCCGAAATTCGGGGCGAGCCACAGCAACGACTCAGGTGGACCTCGGCAGATCCCCTTCCTGTACTTCCGGGAGCGGGGAACGCATGCGACCTCGAGTCCCTTGGGCAATTTTGCGCTGTGCAGCGCGGGAAACACACCCATCGCGAAGCATCGCGAAGATGTGGTGGTCCACTGCGCCGGTTGAAGAGCAAGTGAAAGATCGGAAATCTGAATGCATCATCACTGCAAACTTTACAACTCAAATTTTGGGGAGTCGACTTTGACGCTGTACAAAAAGTGAGCTTGATCTTAAGTCAGCTCAACAGTTTCTCAAATGCCTACCACAGATTGAAACTCCGTTGATGTTTCTTGTTTCTTGGTCTCATTGGTGGAGCTGGTTTGGTGTTTCTGCATCTTCACGAAGCGTTCTCTGCCGCAGTAGTGGAAGTAAGGTTCATGCCTCACATGCGTCCTGAGGAAGCACTGACTCCGTCTGCTACATTGGCCGTGTGTCCATGTGTCAATCAAGCCTCGTAATGGGAAGATGACATGGTTTATGTCATACTAGTGGCTGGCAGATTCATGCTTTGGATCTATTGGCCTACATCAATTTCATCCTTTCTCTGCAGCTAAGTTGCAATTGGATCTTTCCTTGTGACCGCAAGCAAAGACTTATCAAAGTCGTGAGAGCCGTGATCAATCCTGCAGTGCGAAATTTGGCACAGACTCTATATAGATGAAATGAGCCACGAAACAACCCTCTTACTTTCCATTGTACTGGTTGTTTAATAGGGATCCTTATGATTCTATGATCCCGAAAATAAGTGGGTAGTATAATCCCCTGTATACCCTAAACAACCAGGGTTTTTTTCATTGCTCAAATGTCAAAAGAAAATGTCTTGGGACTCATGTCACATGTCCAATATAGGCTGAACCTGGTTTATGGTGGTAGCTACCTTCGTTTTATCAAGATTGTCTTTAAAGTAGTCATCTGGGTAAAGTATGGCATCATAGAATTTTGGTTCAAAATTAGAGACCCCTAACGATATATATAAACATATGTGTATCTATATATTTATATATATGATTCGAAAAATCTATATAACCACTACTCATGGTCCAAATCCTGTTCTTGCCTTTTAAAAAAGGGCACGGCATAAATTCCATCATTCCAATAATCTTCAGCGATCGATCCCACCTCCGATGGAGAGTAACAAGGGTGGCATCCATGGAGCAGTTTTTGCAGCAGCTTCGAAAGCCAGGGGAGCAAAGCCACCGAAAATGCACATGCCCACGTTGTAACTTAAACCCATCCCAGCATTTCTCACTTCCACAGGGAAGAGTTCCACCACCTGCAGTCAGTGGGATTTTTTCGTTGGTGAAGAAGTTCGCGCCAAATGGTGGAAGTTGATTTTTTTCTGATGGGTTTAAGTTGAGTGGCTGAGATTTTGAGTGTTTGCCAATATGAATTTTCTTCAGGCATTTTGTTGTTCGCTTTTTTTGATGGGTTCTGACGGCCTGCAAGGCGACAACCATCAGGAACGCTTGCAAGAAGCCGAAACCAACCCCATAGAAGAGGATGACGAGCCTCGTTGATTCATTGATTCGACACTGCATGTCTTGTCATGTACATATCAAGTGAGAAATTGTTGCAAGAACGGAACTTGTTGAAATGTATGGGGTTCAAGAGTGATCTGGTCAACCTTCATCAAAACTATTATAAGGATCAAAGGATATGGAACATTATGGAACCATCCTCCATCCAAGTCCTTTTGTCTTCCATTCATATTTTCTTTAAGCAGTAGTTGAAGATCCAACAAAAATCATTCAATTCCAGGCCCACATGTTTGACAGTGGGTGAGTCATTCACCAACCTCCAAATCCGTGATTTGGCATCTCTTGAGGGCCACCTTGGGGATTTTTAAAAAAACTACCGTCACTTGTGGGGCCTTTCAGTTGTATGAAAGTCGCCTGAATAACACCATATCGAATTGCTTGCAAGAAACTTGGGATTTTCCACAGACTCTTCGATACTCATCAGCAGCGGCATGCCTATGATAGCCATGGTCAAACTGATGACCAATTGCACCCATGCAGCTCCCCGTTGGTCCCCAATGAAGCCCACCAGGGGCACCTTGGTGAAGCTCCCCGTTGGTCCCCAAATCCTATGGTCAGAGGATTTGCCGCAAACTCTCACTACAAAAATGATTTTGAACTCGTGAAGTTTCCGATATGTTGAAGTGTTCATATTATGTTCTCTACTAAATTGTTCATATCTGGTATCTCCACCTATACATTGCGTTTCGAGGGTTGGCTGCTTCAATGATGTGTGCACATGCCTCCGGAGGCTTGTAGTGTGTACACCCGATGCATATATCTAACAACGCAGATCTAGTTGCAATTTATGGAGCATTTTGCTCCCAAAAAGGTGCATCCCTTACCATTAGTTGAACTCCATCATCAACTTCTGCCACCAAGGTGCAAGCAACCAGATCATGCATTTAGATACAGCAGCTGCAGCTGTACGGACATCACTAGATACGCCTTGCTTCTTCAGAGAAACCAAAGTCCAGGTCATCCCTCCATAGACATTCACGGCCAGCGCGGCCACGGCACCCAAACCAACCAACACCTCAAGATGAAGCCACACCAGAACCAGTAAAAACGTGGTCACATCGTGAATCATTTCAATATGAACATTTGTTCTTTCTTCTGCAACCTTCACCAGGGGGTGCCTGAAACTAACATAGCACCTGCCAGGTCCCACAAAAAGAACATGTTCAGCTCCACACCTGCGGCCAACAATCTACCACGAGCTCCTTCAGCTTCATCACCGCCCGCCAGGCTGCACCGCCTGGCGCCTTCTCCGCCATGGCGGCCGCCTGGAAGCTGCTGCTTTCCGAAAGACTGCGACGGCCCAGGGCGGCCAACAAGCCCGGCAGCAGAGCCAACAAGAAGGGAAGTCGCCAACCTTCAGGGTTGACAAGCAGGGATTCCAGGGTTGTTGGATTGGCTGATTTGTTTTTTTTGGAGTTGCAAACTTGCTGTTGGTGAAAAACTGAACATGGACAAAGCATGACAAAGTGGCCTTTTTGAAAAAGAGGGACCTTCAGAACTTTTGAAAACACACAGATTGACACATCACACTTCAACCGTCTCAACTTTGACAATCTTCAAAAAAACTTGGAGGTTGAAGGCCCACAAACCCTTCAATAACTAACAAAATCATGGGAAAAAACATGTGTAGTTGCATGTTGTTCTTATTACTTCGTCTCCTTTCCTTCCTTTTCAGTTTTTTCCAAGCGACCCCAGTTCATCATGGCCGCATCACCAAGGAGGCCCTCTAAGGAAAAGGTTACCAACTGAGCAACGAAGCTGCCCAAACTGGCGGTGGCAGGGATCAAAACCAACGAACTTGCGAGCGAGCCTGAGATTTTGTCGAATGCTGGTTGCTGGGGTCGAACCTGGAGGTTGCCTTTGGTGGTTTTTTTTGCCCATGGATTTGTCGTGGGGGGCCCTCCGATGGATTTTGCGATGAGTCATCATGACTGGAGAGCGAATGGCGTCTTGAAACCCAGGCAGTTTCAATGAGTCTGGATGTCGTTTGGGGTCAAATGTGTTGTGTTTCGTTGGTTTGTTTCGTGGGTGGAATTGAAGCTAGAAATTAGCCCCCTTAGCAAGACATAGCTATGACTCACCCAGAGTTTCCAACGGAAAACTCCACAAATTTCCTTGAAGTTCCAGCCACGTGGATTGCCTACTTCAATGATATAGGTAGTCACTGAAGCAATCTCTCCACCAGCTGAGATCCCTTGAAGCAAACGCAAGAAGACCAGCATCGCAAGGCCTAGAGCACCTGCTACTTCTCCGCATTGATATGTTGGAAGGGCTCCCTGAAGGACAGTACCTTTTTCCAAAAACAAATAGCAAGGCGCAAAGTTGTTTGTCTGAAGGAACAGACAGCATGTGTGGTTTCATGCTTTCATCTGCTTGGACATTTTCGACCTTTCCTCTATTTCAGGTTCTTTCCATACATCTCAAAGAGCAACACGACAGCTACATCAGTTCAGCTACCAAAAAGCATCCCAAAGATGGACACAAATGCGGAAACCTTTCGCCCAAAGACGTCACCAACCAAACCTGAGCAGGCTGTTTCACACGCACCGAGGAGCAGTCAGTGCGTGGAAATAAGCAGGCTGAACCACGCATGCCACCAACAAGTTATGTAATGATATACATCCCCGGAATTCAACGCTTCAGTTGAAACAGAGCCCCGAGCTAAATAGTTCACCGTGAACTAAATTCAGAAGACTTCCACGAATTCACTGACTCTTAGACACCTCAAAGCAATCTCAAGAGCATCCATACCACCCCATCACCTTTGGAACTCTCACAAAAAATGTGGGATACAAACAATCATCTCACATCATCCCACATCATCTTACCCAACCCCAACGTATCATGGAATCATTGACACCAAGAAGCCCAGGACGATGCCTCCCAAGGGCCGTGCCACGAAGGTAATGGCAAAGCCCAGCCACGCCGCCACGGCAGAGTCTTGGAAGAAGTTCACCTGGAGCTGGTTGCAGCTATAGTAACTGTTTGTTGATTAGTTGGGTTAGCTGTATATACTTAAATAGTTTCTCTAGTCAGGTATATAGTCATTTACTTGGCTACTTACGTACTTACTTGCTTGCTTGCTTACTTGCTTGCGTACTTACTTTCCTACCTGCTTGCTTGCTTGCCTGCCTGCTTCCTTTGGCGGCTAGTTAGTTTGTTTGTCGGCAGGTGGTTAGTAGATTGGTTGATTAGCTCATTAGCTAGTGCACGCATTACCCCGTAGCAGCATCACTGTTTGTGGTTGATGTGGAACTCAAATCGATTCAAAACCAGTAACGATGCAAAGTATACCACTGAGTTCTTATTTCTGCAACTCTTCTTCCATCGCTTCGATATACCACCTGCACATTGATGATTCATCAGAACAATAATCATGGAAACAGTCTCCTAACCCCCAACCGTAACCCCACCTTCGATAGGCACTATTTGGTTGGTATCCTTGTGTTACGACCCAATTTCTATGAAATAAGGGAGAGTCTGGGCCCTTCCCAAATTTGGACAGCAACCCCCGCTGTATCGGCAACTCGGGGGCCTGGAAGTATGGTGAGAGGTAGCCGAAGAGAGAGAACTCCTCGGCGGAAATCTCACCGTCCGGACGATTGCTGGCAAAAACCGAAGTTGCGAACCCCCAAGACATCCTACTCTCTATGGCGAAAAGTAAACGAATGGAACGGCTTAAAGATCCAGATCTCACCTTACTAGGAGGCCAAACGACGCCAAACGATCGAAAAAAACGCGACAGGGCCGACCTTGATGCTGCATAGGGATGCTCTCCCTTCTTTTTTGGGTGTTCACTTCAACAAAAAACATCTCAATTGAAATCAATGTAGTAAACACGAGGACCGCACTCTTGCACCAACCCTAACACTGTCTTGTCTGTCAAATGTGTGTGTGTGTACATATTTAATATATGTATGTATATATATATATATATATCATGTATGATAGTATTCTTTTTAAATAATTATTGTCTTTTCCTCACAATCTTGATGACATGAGTTGTCTGCGGCGAACTGGCTGTTCGACAGAAAACCCCGATTGCTTCAGATCCGCACAAGGCTACTGACTACTGCTACCACAACAACATACCCACAAGGAACCATCTTTCCATTCTACATGCATCTCCTGATTCACTCAGAGCAACAATGCAACAACTGCAGGCAAAGCTCATACCACTCGAGGGCATTACCCAAGAGGAGGGGCCAATAAGTCTTGACCACTTGGACAACATCCGCAACGGCTGCTCCCATGGCAAATAGCTGCCAAGGGGGCAAGATGGGACAAGCGGATCTTTGAATTCCTTGCAGCTGTAACTAAAAGAGCAGAAATGGCAATACGAGTAGCATTTGATAAAAGGTGATAAAAAGAACAAGTATGATGATGATAATCACCACCACCACCACCACCACCACCACCACCACCACCACCACCACCACCACCACCACCACCACCACCACCACCACCACCACCACCACCACCACCACCACCACCACCACC
>DF240818.1:63094-154801 GCA_000507305.1 Breviolum minutum Mf 1.05b.01
ATCATCATCATCATCATCATCATCATCATCATCATCATCATCATCACCATCATCGCAATCATCATCATCATCATCATCATCATCATCATCATCATCATCATCACCATCATCGCAATCATCATCATCATCATCATCATCATCATCATCATCATCATCATCGACAACCACCTCCAGTAGAAGGAGCTCTGTTTCAACATCCTACGGAACCCGAATTGGTTTTACGAACTAATACATGTGTGGCTCACAGAAGGAAACCCCCATGGCCTTGTACCATCCAAAGCCATGTTGTGTAGATATATCTTTGCTGTTACCCGGCTGCTGCCACAAAAAATTGACTAGGCACTGGTTCAACAGTTCTTTTAAAAAAACGAGCTATGATCTACAAGTACCTATGTTTTTGTGAAGGACACCCTTCTATAACCCAAAAAAAAACTCATGTCTTAGTCGCTAAACTTCAGCACAGCATCGTCAGATACCAACAGCCTGCCGTAATCTTGGCCAAGATGCACCGCTCGCCATCATCTCATGATACAAGTCATTACCCTCACGAGTGCGTTCACCTGCGAATTGCAGCATGGGATACCAAGCAAAATGATGCAAAATGTGGATGGCTAGTGAGATGATACAGAAAAGGATACTCAACAGTAAAGGAATCTTCCATGCAGATGAAATCAATCTACCATGGTTGGACATTCAATGGTATCTAATTATGGATTATTCCTACATTCACAGGCAAGATCAAGCAAGAGTTGATCAAGCAAAAGTTGTCCATTATATATATATATATATCTTCATATTGACACCTCACCAATTCCTGGAATGCACATATCATTCATATGATTCATGGTACACCTGCTTTTTCAGAAAAGTGCAAGCTCCCACATGCTGAAGGGCCTGCTCTTTCGGCCGAATCCCATCTGATATGTTTTTCCACAATTTACAGACTTCTGGGGTTCTTACATTCTTGGCGGAATTTGATGGCAAAGTTCATTCCCAAATCAAGTCGTATCACCCATGGCAGCCACTTTTTTTGGTCCACCAGAGTCTGTGCGACACTGTTCGATCCGAGGATGGCAAAGATCTGGGGTCAAACACCGGTGAAAACACCAGCCAAACAGCCATTACCTGAAGTTCCTTCAGAGAATTTCGAGTTTCAAAGTGCTTTTTTGTCTTGCTAAAGCTCGAAACTCAAGTGAAATCTGTACCTTCAGCTATCTTCAGGTAGTGGCACAACTCAGTGTTTCGGGAAAAAAAAGTGCCTCCGAGAGGGTTTGGAAAATATATATATATATATATACATGTCTATAATTGTGTATATATAATATATATACGTATATTCATCAATGCCTTTCAGAGTCATTGATGACAGCATTCTCTCAAGCGAGGCCTCGAGGCCCTCAGGCCGAAACACAGCAGTCAAATTCGCACACCGAGAGCAGCACTGGTGTCTTCCAAGAGATGTTTCATCACTTCCATCGAATACAGAAGCTACATATTACTATGGTTTTAAACACATACCAGTAACGAGTTGAAATAACCACGTGTGGCAAAAAAGTCCAGTTTCAAGCGAACGATTTCTCTGCAGGAAGTTTGAGATTCCATTGCGGATGGACCTCCTGATATTCCCTTCACTAAACTGCATCATTTTTTTCATATTACTTTCTATTTCCAGGTGCCTAGAAATGCCATCAGGCTTGAACCAGTTTCCCTCTCGCTGTGCTCTGTGCAGCGCATAGGCGCTGGCGCATCCGTTGCTTAACCCGCAGCAGCGGCCCTTGACATGAGGGACTCACCAGGCTTCAAGGCATTCCAATCGGCGGCGTAAAGATTTTCAGCTTGTTTACATCCTCAGGTCGTGTTTTTCGGTGTGTTTTATGTTGAAACTCCCGATTTTTTCATGAAAAAAAACACCCTTTGTGTTTTCAAACGATTTGTCACTTCACCAGAAAAAAACACAACAGAATTTGGTGGATTGGTGAATGCTTCTGTCCCTAGAAGCACATCCCTACAATTCTATACTTCAAAGACCCTTATCCTTCCTTTAAACCGTGGTAAAGAAATGTGCCAAAGTGGCTGACGTCGTTCAAGAGCTCGTGCAGGGAAGTTGAGGAGGATGTGAGAGCTTGCCTGGAAGCCCATGTAGGATCGATATCAGCCAGGATTTCTTGTCATGAAGAGTACCACTGGTAAACAACCAAAATGGTTTTATTGTGCAAACCACACATCATGTATGAAGATTGACATTTACAAAAAAAAACAGTGCCTGTTTCCTTCAACCACCCGGTGTGCATCATTCTGAAATACCCAACAACCTGCACCATCCTAACTTCACGTCCCAGGAACACTTTTCGCCAGGCCAAGGATGGTTGACGTGCCATGGGTGTATCAACCTCACTCCAGTTGTTGTCATAGAGACTTTCCACCTCAACCAACGGTTTTTGGGTTGGGAGATCTCCGGTGCCAGGCGAAATTTGCCAAGGAAAATGATGTGAAAAATTGTCGCAAAAAGTGGTGATTTGAATGCGTTTATGGAAAAACTAGTCAAATTGGATCTCCCCAAGTAAGGGTGAAAATATCTAATATATTTGAAACATTTTGAAACCACCACCTAGGTGATCTTGGACATTGTGACATTTCAAACTGAAGTACTTCCTCCAACATCCATCAGCCTGACATCTTCTAACTACAGGGTATCCAGCACTGGGAGGACTTAACAAAGGGTCGACTATTGTTGCAAGGGAAAAAAGACTGCCTTGATTCAAAAAAATGTGCACAAACCAACTTCTGTCAAGGTGGTCTGCCCTCTGTACCAAACATAGACCCTCCCGGGCATTGGAAGACTCAAAAAATCCAGCTGAACATATTTCTCAAACCAAAAGATTCCATCTTGAGAAGGCTCAAACGCTAGTCATCTCCTACTTTCTTTTTGCCCTTTAACACTCCACTCTTAAACAAAACCGTTTTCATTTCCATCCAAACCCCCCCAAAAAAAAGTTCCGCCACGCCTCACGAATCCGTAGTTCCTTCAGAAGCACCCGAAACGCCACACGTGCGCGGACAAAGGTTCTGAGCTTGGCCCAGTGGCCTTGGGCCGCTGAACGTTCTCCACGTTGATAAGGCTCTGTCCAAGGCGCCAGAATGGGGCGGCTAGACACCGCGTTTTCCAAATTCACCTCGGGTGAAAAAAAATGGAAAAAAATTGGAGGCAGCACAAAATAAAAGACATTGTTTGGTTATTTATGTAAATTCAAATTCACATAATGTTATTATTCTGTGGCCTTTGGAATCGAAAAGGTTTCTTCATTATGCATTTTTCAAAAAAAAAAACAGAACAGCAGTGACGTTCTGGCGATGCCGGTAAAACAAGGCGTCCAAGCCATCATAGCACGGCGCAATACATTGGCCCATGGTGGCCGATCAAGAAAAGCGTAGCTCAGCTCAGGTGCTGAAGAAACAGATTCGGTTCTTGAATTTCAACGATCTGGCTAAGATCTACACCTTTTCGTGACTACTTTGATACAAAACTGCTTTATTTTGCTTGTCTCAGTCTTCTTTTCAACCTGAAATTGTAACCTTGGACTTTTTGCCTGTTTGAAAGTTGTGCCAAAAGCATGCCAGCATGCCATTGCTACGGGATTGCTCTCTGAAAATTGCCCCCTTTTGATGTTTTTGCCCCGCAATCGAGTTGTTTCAACCATACTAGATTTCGTTCCTGAGCCTAAATATGGCCAGTCATGCCGGTGCTTCTTGTGTGTACCTGTCATCTTTGAGAGGCGTTCTCTATCCCCAAAGGCAAAAACACATGTTGCATTGAATGCTAACAGGCCTACTCCTGCGAAGACACTGTAACCACCATGCTTCAACGCCTTGGATCGTTTTTCTGACCATAGAGCGGGCTGGAGTTCGCGAGAGATCTCCAGATTCCATAGGAAGTCTGAGAGATGTATTCGACAAATGCAAATGACAAAATATTGCTGGTCTCTTCTGTACGCTTTTGATGTATCATATTCATTCAGTATTCATACTGTTGATCAACCGTATTCCACTCTTGCAAATGATTCTCAATATTGAATATGCCATTCGATGCCAAGGAAGAAATAAAAAGTCCATCTGCATCAGAGTGACAAAGCTCTAACAAGTGATGTGCTGGCCATAGAATTGTTTCCAGACCCATCAACCTTGTACGTAATGACCGTATAGCCTATAGGCAAATAATCATTGGTGCTGAGATTATCATGGCCTCCCAACACATTCCCATCATTTTTGAGTGATAGAGCTCCAACCACAGCTGAGGTCCAAGCAATATTGTGAATCAATTCCATGATCACAACCTCAAATTTTCCAAACACCCAAAAGACCCTTCCAAAACTTAAGGAAACGGCATGATCCAGCCGCATAGGCACAAAAACTGTGGTGCCCCTACGGTCTTGCCCACACCTGCTCCACCAAAGAGGCCAATCTTTCCACCCTTGGCATAAGGAGCCAACAGGTCCACCACCTGGACAGGGGAAATTTCTCAAAAAACCCAAAGCCATCCCCTCAAAGAAAAAATAGGACAATCTTATCTGGTTGGTGGTTTCAACCCATCTGAAAAATATTAGTCAAATTGGGAATCTTCCCCAAATAGGGGTGAAATAAAAAATATTTGAAACCACCACCCAGTTATAATATTACTTTTAGGCCATTTTGTTATTTGCTACTAGTAAGTTCTTTTTGTTTCGGACCCAAACCAATCAGAAAAAAAAACAATCCAACAGACTTACCCTCAGGTCAATTAGCATAGCCATGGAAAAAGCCCATTGTTTCCAGGGAAATACTATCAAATATCAAAATGGTGGATTTTCCCATGGCTATGTCAGTTTACCTCTCCATATGACTTGGTGAAAAACTTGACCTTGATCCCGGTGAGGAGCTGCTGCGCCGTGGTGTTCATCTCCGTGAAGGTTGGTGTAGGTCGGTGGATAGCATAGAACCTCAACCCAAATCAACGGCAACGTCCTAAGTCCTTTGCAAGAAAAACAAGAAATCCTAGTGGTAGTAGTGAACTGATTGTTTTTGGAGGGTAAGCAAGAATGGAAAAGAAGTCTGGTTCTACATAAATAAGTCCAAAACATCCATAGACAATCAACTCAAGCAAGAATATATCATTTTCGTCAAGCACATCGTTCTTTGCACCTGAAATGATAGTATTCATAATTCATCATGCATGCTTCCCTCACCGTGCTCCCTGGGTGCCACACTTCTTGGTCTCAATGGGCCCCAACTCATCAATGGGTTCTCCGATGATGTTGATAATTCGTCCCAGCCTAAAGGGAAAGTGAAGAGATTCCCTCCCTCACTTAGATCGGACATTGGGGACACACGTGAGTCATTACACACTTCGAACATCTTCGAACTAGTCTTGGATTAGCAAGGACACTTTTCATCAAATTCATAATTCAGCCAGCCAAACACCCCTTCCAAAGCCACCAAGATTCACAAAAAATCAACGCAAAACTCGGAGGTCTATACTTTGACAACCCACACAGTCAAGGTTTCCCAGCGTCTGCTCTCCCACTGGCACTGTGATAGGAGCACCTGTGTCGATGACCTTGCCATTTGGCATTTGTAGTTTGATTTCTTGCCATTTCGCCATTTCAGTGCTGTTGGTCCTATCATATCCTGTTGCTCCACCTAATCTGTTACACAGTGCCCCAAATGTGTAGCAGCATCTGCTTGAGAAGGAGAAACAAAGCTTGGCGTCACTCAACACAGAGACGATATCATCCGTCATGTTCCAATATGTTCCGCGACCCCTCTACCAAACTATATGCCCAAAAATCAACAAACTCATCACGTTTTCCGGGCCTTCTGCCCACGTGTGAGGCCATCTGTACCATCCATGGCAATGGTGCGCACCATGTTCTCACCTGTCACCAGGCTTAGTCTTTTACAGGTCTGGCTGGGCATTTGGCTCATACCGCAACATCACGGGCATCGAATCACAGTGTTTTCTTGATTTTGGGGACTCACAAATGACATCGAATCGCCCCAGAAAGTACAGAGGATGAGAAGGTCAATCACTGAGCCATTTGGGTGGGAGGCGCCCCCATGAACCTCTTCCGGATGTCCGCCCCCATTGCAAAAACCCTGCCTAAGTGCTGGGCCACTTCCAAAACCAAACGATGCTCAAAGCCTTCCACCTGCGGGATGACTCATTTTCCCATCCATGTCAAACCACAAGAAATCCACCTCACCTCCAAGGCATTGAGGATGGGTGGCAATGCAGAGTCGAACTGGACCTGAGGTGTGGAAGATGTGAAGTTGCAGTGGTTACCTGGTTGGTCAACAAAAAAACAAAGCCTTGGCTGCATACTACTACAAAATCACTGGTCAACCCATCGGCACATGTTTAAACCAATCTTCAAACCAGCCCTGAATAAGACTTCTCGTACTCAGCCATTCATCCCATTTCTCCTCTATCCCAATCTTCACAAACAAAAGTTGTAAAAGTCGAAACCACATAGATCTCAAAAGACCCACCAGCAAGATTGAACTTGATCCTTACAAATTTGAAACTATATAAAAGAAATCGTTAAAGTATCTTCAAACATTTTCAACTTTGTCCCTCTTCCTGGCAACGACTCCAACATCCAACATCCCGGCTTCATTGCCCTGAGTTTCCCCAACATCGACCACAGCACCAATGACCTGTGAAACCTTGCCACTGGTGGCCGCTGGTGCAGCTGCAGCCTGGGCTTTCCAGGAAAATCACCAGAAGTTGAAATCTATCTTGGACCGTCTACAGAAAAAAACACAAATCTTGAAGGTCACACACCATATACATATTTATAAGTCAACAAAAATAGAATATCAAATTGAATGTTGTTGATATTGCTGAGGAAATGATCTGCTCGTCGGCTATTGCCGGCATAAACTAAACAATTAAGTTACTTGTGCTGTGTGTAACACTGCACAAGGGTACCAATATGTCTGCTTATCTGTAGATATATAGGCAGACAGACAGAGCAGGCAGGCAGGCAGGCAGGCACGCAGGCAGGCAGGCTTGCAGACAGACAGACATCCCCATCAATTCACCAACCTCCAAACTCCTACAATAACAATCACAATTGCCTTCTGGTTTTGGGCATAAATTAATATATTGACTAATTGACTGAAATTTCAAGTTACCATCCCACGACATGATTGCAACTCTTGCCTCTTCACCCATTCACAGTTCGACCAACAAGGCCCCCCGGCTGCAAAGCGACGTCCCAAGGCTGGGCGCAACGCCCGTGGGAAGCGTAAGGCCTGGTTGCCAGTGAATGAGGTGATTTCACTTTGGGAATGCACTTGCAATGATTTTTTGGGAGAAAGCTTTGGTGAATCTACCAAATCTTGTTCAATGTCAGAAACAAAACTTGGAGTGAATTATGCCAGCGTGGACAACAAATCTTATTGCTAGCACATGCAGATGTGACAAAAGCAAGGCGGCAAGCATGCGAAACTGCGAAGCACCGGAACCCACAGACCCACATTGCAAAATGAGCTGGCCCGCAGATACAGACAGACGGAAGGAGGTGCAAAAAGATCCGCCGCTGGTTTTTTAATGCTTTTTGCAGGAGTAAGAAATCCTAGCAGGTAAACCCGTTTGTGGTAAAGCACCTAATGGTTGGCATCCTCTCATGCTATTGCAACATTGGCATGTCTGAGTGCAGCACCTGAGGGAATGCCATGTCGCCCCCGGTGTTTTTGGAGGGCTGGTTTTCACCGGTTCGGGGGGAAACGGCCGGACCCGGACCCTTTTTGAGCCATTTCGGTGCCAGGTGATAGGTGAGGCAAGGGATGGTGACCAGTATGGAAATTCAATGATTAACTTCCAAATCACCAACCATCAAAAACCTCTTCACAGCCGGTCACCATCAACTTTCTGTCTTCGAAATGTCTATCTGCAGCTATTGGACTTCATGTTGAAGCTTTGCAAAACTTCACCAACAAAATTAGTGAGGGAAACTGTTGGGGGGGCAAAAAGACTGTTTAACAACTGTTTTCTTTTTGTATTGTCAAGATTTTTTTCGAGCTCTTCTTTCGATCTTCGTATCTTCCCAGGCCTAAAACAGGAGCTGTCCAAAATTGTGGCACCCCAAATCCGCCCGCACCGTAGGTGCACAAGGGCGTGTCTTTCCAGAGGCACTAACACAGTCAGCTTTAGCTGGGGGGGCGGCCTTTTTTTGGAGGTAAAATGCATGGTACATTCATAAAACACCGTAATTTACAGCATTTTGAGGCCCCAAACAGTCTGCGGTAGTTTTTGGTGTTACAACTTTGCGGCAAGGATTGTGACAAACAAAATGTGGAATTTAGGTGCAGTTGAGCAATTTGGCCCGATTTAACGCCTTCTTGAGTCCGGATGAGCGGTGGCAAAAAAAGAGTAAAAAATAAGCGTTTTTTGAACGGAGGAGCATGGGCTGAAAAAGTGTGAAAAATTGCCCGAAAACATCGTGTTTTTTTGCATGCTGTTTTGTCAAAACACTGTAAATACCAGTGTTTTTGGTTGGTTTGCTTTGAGACCTGGAAGCAAAAAGATGAAGAAAACCGTGGTATTTGCGGTACATTTAAAGCCCATTGTTGGAAAAACATCGCAAAACACAGCGTTTTCTATGCATTCGCTTCAAAACAGTGTAAATAGCAGTGTTTTTGGACGATGTTCATCCTTGACGCTGCAAAAACGTCGTAAATACCAGTGTTTTTTCTTCTAAAGGCATAAAAATGGTGCTAAATACAGTGTTTTTTCGATGTTTTTGGTCCAAAATATTTGACCGAGAGCAACAACAACAAGAAGAACAACAAGAAGAACATATGACACCTTGTAACCTTGGTGCGGGCGGACCCTGCCGCGGAGCGGCGTGAATAACAAAATGGGATACCCCCAAAGAATGATAAACCCCTACTTTTCACTGAAACTTTGCCAAAAATTGGTCTTGTGGGTAGCCACTATTCCGGAGAACTCCCCCCTCCTTCCCCGCCCCTCCGAAAGGATATCCTTCTTTTTGCCCCTACACAGAAGCAGAAAAGGTCCAGAGGGAGGAAGCTACCTTGGGCGTGGGCATGGAAAGGCTTGCGGCTTGCAGTGAGTTTCTGCTCGGTGGAGAGGTGATATCGTCAGTTCATTTGGAAAGTACTTGGTAATTATTGGTTAATATCTCAAGAAGATCCATGAATCATGATTCAATGATTGGATGCTGGTGAATATCTTATAGATCATGGATCCATGACTTCTCATAGTTTATAATTTATAATAAGGACAAATGCTCCAAAAATATGCTTGACATTGAGTAAAAGGGTGTCTTTTACCTGGAGGACCAACTGGGAACCATGACGCGTTCTGCTTGTTGAGCATCGTGGGTAGCCATGATGATGCACGAGTCAGTACCTGCACCGAGTCAGTATCACCAGGTTTCATCCATTGGACGTGAGAATACCAATATATTTTCACCAAATACCTATCTAGGTTGGAAAAGAAGTTCTAACCTGAAATTGAACTCCTGAATTGAGGTCCCTTCAGTTTATGATTGGAAACATCTACACAGCAACTGTGTTTTCGATTTTGTGTTCTTCGCCTCGTTTCTTCAAGACATCTTCCACCAGGAGCTTTGATGCCTGCTTGACTGGTGAACAAGTCAGCACCATAGAGATTTCCGTGTAAAACCACTGAATTCATGGGGTGCAAATCGATTTTTCTTGTGCCTTCCTAAACAACACTTCAATTGACGTGCTAAATGCTGGGATTATCAACTAACTTGTCATTCACTACTCTTCTCCATCACATCATCACATCGTCACAGCTCAACCATAGCGACATTATCACGTTCACCCTTGAGGATAACTTAATACCAATTCAATCCAATGTGGATTGGATTGATTGGATTGATGCCTTGATTCATCAACATTTTTCTTCATCCTATCCCATGCCACCAGCAACTGCCCAATCCCAGAAGTTCCCAGTGTCCTCATCCAGGGCACTGGTGGGTTCATCCAACACCAAACATGCGGGTGTCGTTGCTAGAGCCTTGGATCTGTGGTGAACAATGGTCACAAAAAAAGGAAACAAAATCTTTCCCTTGAACCCTCAGGGTGATCCATCGATTCATCCTTAGGCTTGGCTTCCTAACAAGGGTCTGAAAAAATCATTTCCAAATTGTCCAACGTGTCCAGTTGCCACTGGCATCCACTGGCCACATTTTGCCCCACCTTTCCCTGTAATCACCACCATCTCTTGGGGCATATGGCAATGGCCAGCATCATTCGTTGGTTCTCCCCTCCAGAGAGCTCTGACCAAGACCTCGGCGGACTGACGGAAGGATTTTCCCCTCATATCGGGGTACCCCCGGGTTTACCCCATGAGATGGGTGGGTTGCGGGATGCTTTCCCCTCCTACAATTTCATTTGCAAAAATAAAAAAATGATGCAAAAGGGGCGACCCAAAAAAAGGAGTGTGGCCATGTGGCCTAAATGGCCTAAATGATCTTGGAATCAGTAGTGGTACCTTCTCCACAACTTCAACAAGGGTCAAAGGAAAGCCATTGAATAAATCACATGGACAAAAATTCAATAGGTTCAGTGGTTGAACATCAATGCGATGAGGCTTGGGAGTATCAAGTTACAAAAGTCCAAATTTGTGACTGTTGTGCGTCCTGAAACTCGTGCCAATTCCCATGTCCCGTAATAATTTTGCGTTGCCAAAGTCGATCATGGCGATCCAGGGGAAGGATTTTTGGGTCCCAACAAACCTTGGAGTGGATTCCAAAAAGTTCGCAAATTTAGTGCTTATTTGGAGGCGCTGCCACCATTTCAGAGCAGCTCAAATTAATGAATTAACAAGGGCTTGCTGACCTTTTCTAGCTATTGTCTTTCCTCAAGTGTTCCCGCGAGCTGCCACTGCAGTTAGTAATTCTAGTTTTGTTTGGATTGGATGTGTTCCAGTCCTCCGCTCAGCATCAATTGGGGTACCAGACCGTTGTAGCATGTGTTCTTCTAAACCTCAGGATTGTATACCCTGAAAATGGATGCTGGCAACATCTTGGCACCGATACAAATCAGTCGGAATGGAAGGGTGATAATGAACCTGGGAATTCAAATCTGTTGTCTTTAGAAAGTGGTGGCAAATTCCGTCACAACAATCCTAACTATATCAGACTCTATATCGTCGATCCTCACCACCATTCCATGGCTACAATTGCGTCATTTGTCCGTGATCAGCTATCGAAGGCATTGTTGTCTCAATGCTGGGAGGTCTCATGCAGTGAACTACACCCAATATACCCAACAAGGAATCCTCCCCAGCAGCACTTTTGTGATTCTCGGTTTCCAACCAATGGATTGCAGCAGCGGCCTCGGCACAAAGACAAATTACATGGTGAAAAGATTGACAAGTACCTTGAGAACCAACAAACTTCTTAACAAATTTCTTCACCTTCGAACCTTTCACCCTCTAAATCCCTCCCAAAAAGAGGTAGCCAAGCAGGACAACTCCTATCTCCTTATTGTGGAAGATATTCCCATTTTGAAGCTGCAGACAAATTGAAACACCTAGGCTTTCGGACGCAACATTCAAAGGAGGCCGGCCAGCATTGGCATGCAATCGCTCCACCGCCTTGATCTTTGTTGATCCCCAAATACCAATTGTTGTGTCAAATTCAAAACAAAACACCTGGGAAAGTGAATTTTTTAGGGGGATCTCCAATCTTGAGGCAGCAACTTTTCCTGACCCATATGGTAATTTGAGAACAAAACTGAAGGAGAAAAAGAGGGGAAGGATATTGGAGCGGTGTTGGGGTGAGCTTGTTCGATGCATGAGACCCATAAACATCCATACATCCATTACATGACAATGTGCCATGGCTCTGGATTAGATTACATTACACAATATTATACTACAAGCTTCAAGTACGACATGTAGTCTCAAGTCGTGCGATCAAATCAATGTAATGGAAGTTACAGTAACTTAACGTGATGTGATGTGATGATACACAATGTCTATATTACATTTATTACTTTAAGATCCTGAAGCCGAAGTGTGCAAAATTCTCAATGTATTATCAATTGTGGAGAATGTAATGTGTAAAATGTGTCATTAGCACCAAAAAGAAGTACGAAGAATGTACAAAGTCTGATGTATAATGAAGAATGTCCCATGAAAAGTGTGTGTTGTGCAATAAAAACTGTCGAATGCACGCAGAGAGTACAGTGAATGTATAACTTCAACTAGTATAATGATACATGCCACATGTCGAATGCAACCTTCGTAGAATGTACGCTGCATACGATCTAGAAATTACAATGCAAGCGTCTTCCAGACCTACTAGGACCCCTATACAAATACACCCCACAATCTAACCTGCAGCCCTTCCTGGTTGTAGCATGTTTTTTTCCAACACTCAGCTGGTCGAGCCTCAATGAAGCTGCTTGGCGTACCCGGCAAAGGTGCTTTGATCTGGTGAAGATACAACACCTTTTCGCCAAAAACGTATCCAAGGTGTTCTTTGGTGGATTTTGATTTTTTTTCTTAATTTGCAAATCGAGCACTGGCCTCCCGGCGCCACTTCTGGGGCCTCATCTCCGCTGCCAAAGATGATAGGTTTAATGCAGCTATGACCAAATTCACAGGTGAATGCTGTTGGACGCTTTTTGTGTGAAAGAATCACAACTTTCCATTGACAGCACCAAGGGCACTACCCTACCTCTTGACCACGCAAACTCCTGGAGTGTTGGGCAATTTGCTGAAGGGCTTTAGCTGCTCTGCTTGTAATCATACTTGAGGGAGCACTTTGGGCAGGAAACTACTTGAATCAGTTGGAAATAGCATCTTGGTATTCAACCATGGCTATAGGGCTTCTATCTGCTTCTATGGGGCTGATATCCCCAGTTGTTAGACTCAATGGCGCTAACCCACTTCTAAATCGAAGCGATCATCCAATTATAGGGGTTTTCCTGAAGGGGTTGTAAATGGTTTGTAACTGGGTTACAGTATAAGTTAGAAGTCACATTACCCATCATTAACACTGTACAGTCAGCCACCATTATCACTTGGTTGCGCGGAGACGGGGCCTCGTGATGAGACAAGTCCTGACGGTGATTCGGGCGGCCCGATGTGGCACAACTTCTTTCTAAACGCACGCGACAGGTTGGACGCCGCTGGTTGCCGTTGCTGGAACATTCTCCCCAAGTTGCAAGCTGGCCGTCAAGCTGGTCATGGCCGTCAGTTGACAGGAGAATTCTATATGAATTCTGCGATTGTCATATAGTCATACAGAGATATACAGGGTCATAGTCATCATGTCAAGTGGTGCAGATTTCCTGCATACCACAACTGCAGACCAAGCCGAGATTCCGCAAAGTGATTGCATGGATGCAATGGAGTTAAATCAAATGTCTAAAGCGGAGAACTTGGTGTTTTGGGATTTGGGGGCCTTCTAAAAGGCGTCCATCTTAGCAACAAATCACACACACACAATGATGGTGAGATCTAAGTGATCTATACATGTGTTCCAAAACACCTATCCAAAGCACAAGGACAACTACTACAACCAATCGGACAACCACGGTCTAAACAACCATTTTGGCTGTCTAAACGGTTTAAGTTTTTTCAGAGGCTAAGACAAAATCCTCTCCAGAGCCTCCACACTGACACCCATGCTTTCAAAGTTGAAACCACCATAGACCAGGTCCTGTTGCTCATGCGGCAGCTCGGAAGCAACTATTTCCGCGAGAAGAGCTCTGAAACGTTCGCGTTTCTGCCAGAAGTCCACATCTCCGACATGCGGTGGCTGGCAGGCTGCTGGAAGCACATCTTTTCGCAGAAAGACCATGTCTTGCCTTGGTGCGAAATCCAAAAGTTGGTCAAAAACACGCGATTTATTCCTGAAGGATACAACTTTAATATGACTTCAAAGCATATTTTTTTGTAATTCTCTCTGTGTCCCGTGCCATTACATCATCAGTACATGAAAGCGAAATGCAAACGGATGGGCACCATTTTTCACTAAACGCTTGGCTCAAATGACCGATCCAACAAGCCGTTACATCCAAAGACCTCACACTGTTAACACAATGGTTTCCAATTTAGTGAACATAGCAGCTTCTGAAAAGACCCAGTTGCAAAACCTTGTGAACTAGCAAATAGCCACATCCTCGGAAATTGGCTGGGGAACTTGTTTCCGATTTGTTTATGGAGGCTTTGCTCTTCAAGTTGAGGAGAAGGGGGGTTCACCCACCAGGGGTTCCATAAGATTTGCATGCATTTGCTAAAGCTGGGTCCCAAGCGCTTGTGGCTTGGTTCAAGCTTCAAGGCTGGTTGTTTCACTATTGCCATGTCTTTGATGAGCTCTGCAAGCGTCACATAGCGTCACGATTTGGAGCTGACAATGGTTAACCAGGTCACTGTACGATGATTTAGTTCAACTTGAACTCCCTTGCAAAAGGCTTGCAAATTGGGTTTTAAGCCCGAAGACGCAGCGCGGGAGTTGATCCCAGTTCACCTACAGGTAATCCCATTTTACCAACAAGCTGATAATCCGCCGGCCTTGCCGGCGTGTCTAGTGAAGTGGGGCTTGGTGATGGATTGCTTTTCGGTATTTGCTTTTGCTTAGATAGTCTAAGCTGAAGCTGATTATGTCTATGGGACGCGCTTTTACTTCGCCTAAAAACACCCCCCCACCACCACGACCACGCACCACAACCCCGAGGTCCTGGGCTCAATCCCCCCAGGTCCTGCTGGTGCTGCTGACGCTACTGCTTGCGGTGGCTGCTCATGTTGCTGTTGCTGTTGTTGCTGTTGCTGTTGCTGTTGTTGCTGTTGTTAATGCTGCTGGTGGTGGCGCTTCTGCTGCTGGTGCTGGTTTTGGTGGCGCTGTTAGTGCTCATGCTGCACATCTGCTGCTGGTGGTGGTGGTGGTGGTGGTGCTGGTGTTGGGGCTGATGTGGTGCTGGTGGCGGTCGAACCGCACATCTAGGGAAAGGCTGGCGGGCTAGCCGGAGGCTGATAAATAGGGATTCCCATAATGGGTTAGGGAGTGGCTTACCCCTTCCTCAATGAAACCATTGTCAACAACGGTCCCATCGCCGAAGTACTCATCGTCCCAGCATCGCTTGGCTAAACGATAGAGTCTGAGTCGTTCCACATTCCATTCTTCCAAGACCAACACGCGCGGCCTGATACTGGCACACATGGAACGCCATAGTTCATAGTCCATGCCTGCAGCAGTTGCTATGTCCACGATTCGATTATCCAAAAACAAGAAGTATCAACTGATGAACCATGCAGAAAGGGTGAAGATCATCTCTCCTAGATATAATTAACAATTAAATACAATATGAGACATTTACAGTATTAAACTATGAAATCTAAAATGCAGTATTATAAATCTGAAAACAATGTTGCCGCTGCCGTTTTGCGCAACCCTTATCACTTGATATCACGTAGGTTTGTTCCTAGGTGTCTCTTGCGTCCTTGGTTGCCGGCAGGTCTCCGATGACCACGTCAATGAGGTAAACCCCCGCTACAGCCCTGGAATTTAACAGCTCGTCCCTGAATAGATAATATATAGATTTAGATACCATCCTAAAAGGACAGGATCGTCTTCCAACCAACAAGGGCGAGCTGGTAGTCTTAGGGACTGGTACTGAGTGGCTGAATTCTTTTAGTATTTGCCATGACTTGCCTTCAGCACAGCTATTAACAGGTGTTCACTAAGCGTAGCTGGGCTTCGTGAGGTATTGGGAAATGTCCAACAAGATGTGTATATAATATGTACTACTACATACGTTTGAAAAAAGAACATACGCTTATATCATATCACTTAGTTTCAACAAATTCTGAAGTTCAAAGCACATTCATGTTCTCAACTCTACTCACTGGAAGGGCTCACCAAAAACCCTGAGGAAAGCTGTGAACCGCATACCTTTTTGGTTCCAACCGGCCAAGATGCCGTCGGTATCAATGGCCAACAAGTCCAGTTGAAACGGTGTCATTTTCGGAACCCGGATCCCAGCTCCGTTCCTGCAGGGCTCAAGTGTGCTGCGTGCAGACTTACCACTCCATGAAACATCCGCATAGAAACATCATGAAACAATCATGAGGCATCATAAATTATGATTAATAAGACATCATGAGATACTGTTGATTCAACAAAATCTGGCTCACAAGCTGGTATGGTGGTTATCAATTATTATCCAGCCCATTCTTCATACCGTTTATCACATCCCGGAGGCTCCTCAGAGTGGCGTTGATCAGTGAAGCTGCGAAGGAGGGCTCCAAAAAACCTTTCTGCAGACCGATACGTTCATCTTCGTTGCCGTCATCAAACATGTAGCCCACAAAACCTGCACTGGTAAGCTTCAACCAATAGGTTGGTAGGGTTTGATGGGGGTGTCCCCAAATGTCTCCCATAGAGAGAGTCAATTTCATAGAAAACGTCCCAGAAACCCAAACCCCCAACCCAAATCACCAGCTAACCTCTAGTTAAAAAGTTTGGCCTGGCATGCCCTGGCCCAAAAAAAGGAAAAATACAAAACACTTCTTGGATAATGAAGTGACCAAATGTGACCGAGAAATGGAAAGGATCCCGAACAAAAAAAAATGACATTCAATAATTCCACAGGTAAGCATCCATGTGCAGTGCGCAAATATCTGGTGCTGCACTGTGTACCATCTTGAGTTCCAATTTCAACAAAGGATTTGGTGGTGACACCAATGCACTTGAAAACTGCCTCTAGGACTCCATCAAGCCCGTACTGTGAATAAACTTTTCGCTCACTTCCCAACAACCGACAATTACTACAGTGAGTGAGTGTGCTGGCCAGCGGCAGTGGCAGCTGTGACGAGTTGGAGATGTTAAGGTGGAACCAAATTGTCTGAAAAATACCTTTTTCTATGGCCAGAAAGTCCACTTTTCCAAGGTACTTGCTGAATCCGTCCCATGGTGGCTGGCTAGACATGTTCAGCGAGACATTGCCAGAGTCAGCCCCAGGCGGTCGTGGTGGCAAGGTTAGTGTCATGTGACGGTCATCCACGACATTGCACCAGTCGTGCCAGCCGTGTTTGCACCATATCCACTGCTCCAACTGCATCTTGACCGCTTCGTCTGCATCACGATGAACCCGATAACGAAGCTTCAGTAGTAGCAACAAGAGCCCCAGCGGCCGGCAACGCTGCAGATGTAGCAGTGGCTCTTCAAGGCCGACTTTCAACAGATTTCTATGCAAGGTCACAGGCATAAATTTGTCATGTTCACCGAAACGCCTGAGCATGGTTCTCAAGTTAAGATATTGTCGACCTTCCAAATATGCTTGGCAGTGCGACATCGGCGGCAGGTTGGCTACATGGGTCCACACTGCCTTACTTGATCTCCATGTTCTCAACAAAAAACATGGGTGCAGGTACAGTACTCAGCACAGGAGGGTAGCATCTCTGGCTACAAGTGCGCACACTATATTCCACAAACAAGTACGGGAACTGTAAGCATATGTGGGTTGTGGTCAATACCTGATATGAACATGTGGATCCCACGACAAATTCCACGATCGGCCGTGTCAGTAATGGTGAGCCTGTGGATTCGGATTAGGAATCATCGGTAAGGAACGGAACACTGCCCCTTTTGTAGAGTGAACCGTCGCATGATCGGGGACAGGAGCAATCAATTACAATAGAATGAATAGAACTATGAGTCATCAGTCTATGAGTCTATGATTTCTCCAGCACCTAGATGCACCTAGAAGCCTGAATCATCAGTCCATGATTTCTCCAGCACCTAAGCTCACAACGTTTCAAGCGGCGAGTCAAGCTGAAAAATGGCTGTGGCAGAGATCTCGCTTCATGAAGTGTGTCGAAAATCCACTGAGGGAGCTTTTCTTCGGCTGCGGACGAGGCGGAATGAGGTGACTGAGTCCGAAAAGGCTAACAAAAAAGTCACCATGATTCCTGAAAGTATAAACCCTAGTCTTCCGGGAGGACTCAACTTGCGAAAACACGAAAACCCGAAAACGCGAAAACGGCGAAAACGCAAAAACCCGAAAACGCGAAAACGGGAAAACGGGAGGACTGAACCTGTGATAGCACGAAAACACGCAAACTCGAAAGCACGAAAACGGGAAAGCGCGGAAACGCGAAAACGAACGTTTTTACACAATGTGTAAAGTATGTACCGACGCAGTCCGTTCCGTAGCACCTTGAACACGAACTTTATCACAGTCTTGGGTACGTGTAAAGAATGTAGCGAAGCAGTCCATCCCGTAGCACTTTGAACACGAACGTTATCACAGCATTGAGCATGTGTAAAGTATGTACCGAAGCAGTCCATTCTGTAGCATATTGAACATGAATGTTATCAGAGCTTTGGGTATGTGTAAAGTATGCAGCGAAGCAGTCCATTCCGTAGCACTTTGAACACCAACGTTATCACAGCTTTGGGTATGTGTAATGTAATGTTTGTACCGAAGCAGTCCATGCCCTAGCACTTTGAACACGAACGTTATCACAGCATTGGGCATGTGTAAAGTATGTACCGAAGCAGTCCATTCTGTAGCATATTGAACATGAACGTAATCACAGCTTTGGGCATGTGTGATTAAAGTATGCACCGAAGCACTCCATTCCGTAGCACGTTGAACACCAACGTTATCACAGCTTTGGGCATGTGTGATTAAAGTATGTAGCGAAGCAGTCCATTCCGTAGCACTTTGAACACGAACGTTATCACACAATGTGTAAAGTATGTACCGACGCAGTCCATGCCGTAGCACTTTGAACATGAACGTTAGCAGAGCTTTGGGCACGTGTAAAGTATGTACCGAAGCATTCCGTAGCACTTTGAACACGACCGTTATCACAGCTTTGGGCATGTGTAAAGTATGTAGCGAAGCAGTCCATTCTGAACATGAACGTTATCAAAGCTTTGGGCATGTGTAATGTAATGTTTGTACCGAAGCAGTCCATGCCCTAGCACTTTGAACACGAACAATATCACAGCTTTGGAAATGTGTAAAGTATGTACCGAAGCAGTCCATTCCGTAGCACTTGGAACAGTAACACGAACATTACCACAGCTTTTGGCATGTGTGAAGTATGTAGCGAAGCAGCCCATTCCGCAGAAAACGGCGAAAACGCGAAAACGATAACGGCGAAAACGCGAAAACGGAAAATTGCGAAAACGCGAAAACCCGAAAACGTGAAAAGGGCAAAAACGCGAAAACGGCGAAAGCGCAAAAACGCGAAAACGGCGAAAACGCGAAAACCCGAAAACGCGAAAACGGCGAAAACGGCGAAAACGCGTAAACCCGAAAACGGCGAAAGCAGGAAAGCCGTGTTTGCATCAAGCAACAAAACACTACAGTCAATCAAGCTAGCAATCAAAGACGCGCGGAGGTGGGAACGACGCAACACGCGAAAACGCGAAAACGGCAAAAAGTGTTCTCGTTTTCTGGTTTTCTGGTTTTCTCGTTTTCTGGTTTTCTGGTTTTCTCGTTTTCTCGTTTTCTGGTTTTCTCTTTCCGCTGGCTGCACCTTTCTGGCCAGGTCGCGTTTTTTATGTGCTTAGAGTCTTCCAGCCATACCTCTTTTGCGTTTAGGCGTTTGCACCCCAAGCCCGCAGCCGTCCACCTCCTAAACACTGCCCTTCACTCCGAGTTCGTGCACTAGCAAGTTTTCTTCCGGGTTTTGTTCAGGGCAGGTAGCAACAAGAATGTCAAATTGACTCTCAAACATTTGGAAGGCAACAACACAGCTGAACAGAGATCTCGCATCAATCAAGTCAACTACACAAAAATATCACTCTACCAATCAAGCTGTAGCTCGGTTTTTTTTCCAAGAGGGCATCACAACTGGCATCACGACCTCCAGCTTTGAGAAGAGGTGAGGTCAGAGATCCACTTCCTCAAGGCTTAGCAGCGCAGGGTTGATGGAATCCCGAAAGTAAAGTGCAAAGATGAAACATTTAGGACCATGTAGCCATGTCAATGAGTCAACTTTCATGGAAAAATACTAAGATCACCGGAAATGGTCGGAGAACTGACGTTTTTTGTTGACGTCTGTCTTGCACTCGACTTATTCATGAGCATGGCACGGTGATTGTGAGCGCATAGGCCTGCATAGGCCTGCCCTTAACACCCATATCTACCATTGAAAGGAGACAATAGTTCATCAATTAAATAGTTGTAAATTGCAATATATCTTGTGAAACATTTGAGATATGTTGAGATCTTTTCCAGCAAATATCAACGATTTTCTCCTTTATTGTTATCAAAAATCATTGTTTTTGCATGGATGAATTCTGCAGTCAAGGTACAAAATGGTGGACTTTCCAATTCCACTCGGGCCCATGAAACAAAGGACCTACCGGGAAAACTAATGGGTTTTGTGAAAAAAGGAAATGCCTTGAGACTCGGAAGAAAACTGTTCGCGAAACCAAAGTAATCATTTCTTTTTTTACTCCAATCATGAGACTACACAAAGCCACAGGTTGAAAAAATGAAATCATCTGTTGTTCAGGGGCGGATTTTGTTTTAAAGGGTTTCTGCGTGTATGTAGATGTAAATATATATATATATGTATATGTATATATATATATATGTACACAAGTGCTATAAACATCTACAAACATGTGTGTATACATATGTGTCATATACACACCTCTACTCATATGAGAGTGTATAATGTGTGTATGACACCTCGCCTAGTCATCGGAGGGGAGGCGTCTGGGGAGGACAGAAACTAGTAGTATATGTTGATACACAGCAGCCAATTTCCTCAATTTCCTCATAGTTTTGTGAGAATCCCCCGAGATGGTGATGTTACATGACTATTTTCATCCATTCACCCAGGAATCATGTCATTAATCTCTAAGTTGCGGGTGAGTGGTTGCAAAGCCTTTGAACCAGCCATACCAACCTCCACCAATCTGTGCCTCTCCACCACGGACCTTCAAATCAACCTGAAACTGCTCTGGCCCAAAAGTTTGCCAGATTTGCTGGCAATTCTTCAATCAAAAACCATCAAGAATCGTGATCAATATGAGTGGCATGATTTCAGTGTGGTGACCATGACAATTGCAAACGTTAGATACTCAAAACCTTCTGGTTAGGACAAATTGATGTATATGCAATTGCTTTCTCCATGAAACCTCTTCTATTCATGCTGCCTTTCAAAGGTATGTTTCACCTTTCACCTGCCACCACACCTTGAGAGGTTGACGTCTCGCAACGAGGCCATCCAAGGTGATGTCCAACAACGCTGGCCCTACGAAGAAAACGCAGCGATTTTATGACTCCAAGATGACCTACAAAACTGAGGAGTTGAGTAAAAGCACTTGGATGAGGTTTAAATCAGGCCTTGAAATAGTAGTCATTGAGTGTTTCAATAATTGCGGATTGCAAAGTACGTATACTACACCATCCCATCTCCTGATTTACCAGATGGGTTTGGACAAGCGACCTTGTAGGTACATGTTTTTTAAAAAATTGTTTATCTGATTTCATACTGCCCTGATTGGGTGCCTAGAAACAAACGGTTTAAAAGACAAAGCTGCTGATTTTGTAAGGAAGCACGATCTTATTTCATTTATAGTGACATCAGCCCAGGCCACCATCAGGAAGAATTCACTGACACTTTGACTTCGACATTGAGGCCCCACATATATTCACTATAAGATTACATAACAAACCAATCCAAAATTGCAAACCTGATTCCAACAGCAGCATGAGGTTATAGAGACCTCACTCAGCCAATTCTCACTGCAAAATCACGTCCACTATGAAATCAGCATCCTCTGACAAAGATCCAACATGTATGCGGGATAGGAGAAGCATTAAAAAAAATCAGTTTAACCCAGGGTCGACCCATATGATTTTATAGAGGAATTGGATGAGAGGATAATACAGACACAAATCCAAAAAAATCAATGGCAAATCAATGTGTCAGCCAACAAACCCAACTTCCACCCTTTCCCAAACCCAACAGGGCAGGCCTTCACCTGTGGCTTTCTGCCAACTGCGTTGCAACACCAGTGGTGATGCAGAGCTGACGGATCGGAAGGTTGCGGAAATGGAGCCGTTGCAATCGATGTCAATGTCACCGAAGGCGGCTTCCTTTATGGATGGCAAACAAACTTCCCTGAGAAGCGCACTCTGCCAATAGTGGAGTAGCTGCTGCGGTCACCTACAGTTCCGAACATTCCACAAACTCATGGCAAGCTTGATATCCACACGTCATGTGGATTCGATCTGGAAGTGTCATTTGCAAATTTCATCTTTCAAACTTGGAGATCAAAGAAAGCAAGGTGCTACAGTAGAAAAACCTATATCCAAATTCCAAGGCAGCTTCAAATCCAAGGATATACCAAATCTATTCTCGTGTAGAAAAGCTACGCGTACAGTCACATACGGTTGCATTTCCATCTCGACAGGGTAGTCTAGGTTCTATGTAGCAACATCAATTTACATGGAATATACCCTCCCTAAAACTAACATAGCTGAAAATGGATGGTTGGAAGATGAAATTTCCTATTGGAACCCGGCCTATTTTCAGGGGATATGTTGGTTTCAGGGAAGATAGTTCTCCATCCTCCAAGGGCATTCGCCACGACATGCCTGCTCCACTTTCACTTTGGAGCTCTTGGACATCAAGCGTTTCAAGTCCAACCTCAAGCTGTATAGAAAGGTGTGACTGAAACCGGTTTGGGCAATACATGGCAATTGCATGTGAGGGATCTTTAAAAGAAATTGGACAAATATTGTACAAGTGTTGACCCTCCTGCAAACTAACATATTCCATCACCATCCAAGGTGCTTTTGAAGATGATGTTCCTTTTCCCAAGGTGCTCATCCAAAACCAACAATGGAAATATCTATAACCAACAGTTCTGCTGTTTTGAGGTTCTTCACTATCATGTTGGAATGTGCTGCATTGCACATCAAAGTCTAAGCTTTGGGCAACTTGGAAATGTTCAGCCGCGGCTGCGGTTTCACCTGGACTCCACAGGCGAAAAAGTCACCTGACATCGCTATCGTTTGACTTAAAGGATAGTACACCTACATACATTGACCCAAGAACAACACACTTGGAGCCTACAAAAGATCAATCAACTATATATACAAGATATGAAAAATATGCAACATAACTAGTGAGGTTGATTTTCCCATCCCCTACCAAACAAAACAATGGGAGGTTCGAACCTAACACATATGAATTATGATACCCCGTACTCCTCTCATCCCAGTTGTTCCAGCTGTCAAGAAACTTCACTATCATCATGTCTGCCAGAAGCATCGAAAAAAGCCTGGATGGTAAAGGCCTCATGGCATGTCACAGTCATGGCGGCTCGTTTCTTGCTTCGTTTTCGACATGGATGGGCAGAATCTCTTTGAGCTACTTGTAGATCCAGTTTCTATGTTTCATCATGTTTCATCTGTATATCAGTGAGTGTATGTAAGTGAGTATATGATATGTACAAATATATATGCCATATGTCCCCCAGATCTTTGTTTTTAGAAATCCAACCTGTCAAAATGTATCAACCAACACTTCAAAAATTCTCACTACTGCTTCATGCCGGGAAGCCCCACACAAATCAGAACAAGGGCAGCGAAGGAACCCCCAGAAATCATGAAGGTGATGACCTCGGATACCAAATTCACCCTGACGGCTTCAAATTGATTCGTCACAAGGGAAAAAAAGTCACAAACCGAATATCTCACGAGTAGCAAGCGTGTGCTTGTCTTTGACTTTTACGAGAGTAGCAAGTAGTAGCTGGTATCATTCCCATTTATTACTAGTCCCTCAGAACTCCTGCTCTCCCATGGTTTCCGGACAATTTGATAATTTGCTGCCTTCATGGGTGGGGCACCACCTAAGATCTGTCCTGTCCTTGGTTGACAGGGCAGAATCGCACAAGTACCTTCAGGTTCCCTCAACTTTTGACAAGAATAATAAGAATCAGAGCATCATCTTTTTCATGAGAAGACACTTGTGCCACTAAAAACATACTTGCACCATACATGTAGCTCATCAACATCTCCTCACATACCCCATCGAAGTTTTTTTGTTGTTGGGATGTCGCACATCATTCCAGGGATGGAGACCAAGCCCACCACGTTCATGCCTCGCGTTGCTTGTGCGGCTTTTGACCAGTTGCGCTTGGTAGCTCGTTCCACAGTTTACAGGGTTTTACTATGGTTTTTTTCTATCAGCTCCAATCCCATCAATTGTATGGACCTAAATGGCGTATAGTATCTTAGTATCTAAAATCAAATAGACTAAAGCAGTCTGATAGCTTGTTGCAAAGCAACAGTTGGGCTTCGATTTTTGAACATTTGTTTCCAAATAATTTTCGCTTTTCGCAAGTACTCAAATCCTACGAACTCTCCTTAGGATCCTGTTGTTCCGCTCTTACAAAATGCCCGCATGAAGGAATAGACTTGCAGTCCAAGTCACCATTGATGGCAGGAATCAATGCCGCTTGTATACTTTTGACCTGGCATCTTCACCACACTCAAGTCTTCTCTCCAAACATCCAAACCTTGATCTGTTTCCTGCTTGGCACTCCTGGAAACCATGGGCACAAAAACCCACAAACGGGGGAGCATTCGGGGAGCATTCCGGTCACCTTTGTTTTCGTCCGAAATCGCACAAACGGTAACCATCACTGTCTCAACCCACAGCAGAGATCTCACACCCTGATGTGTGTCAATTAGTGGAGGGAGCGAGCGTTAAACATCTTCTGATGATTCAGTGGGATAATCCTACCATGTCAACGGTTGTGCTTGATATGGATGTTTTCAGTATCAACTTTTTGACAACATCTCTCTGGATCTTGTGCATAATAGCGTGAACTGTTGTTGGATTGGTAGTGCATTTTCTACCTTGGTTCTATTCCGCTTACAAATCTGCATAAATACGTCATAATCATATATAATCTATTTATCACAAGTCTTCTAAGGCGGTGTTTCGGTTCTATGGCGCATCAAAATTTGCAACAAACATCAGTGCTTCAATATTCCTCCCTCATCAAACATGCTCAAAGCAATTCTTTCAGAGTCATTGGGACTTCGAATTGAAAGACCTTGCTCCACCACTTCCTCAAAGTCGGTCTCCAGTCAGACGTTGACTCTGCAACAGACTGGCAATCTTTGTAACGCAAGACTCTGTACGTTGGATCTAAATGCTCCACGTTCACAGATTGTCACTGACTTGGAACTCATCAGGGGATGAAGAGAATGTTCGCCGGCCTTCTGCATTAAGCAAGACCCTTGCGCTGATATGGAAGTCTACAAAAGTTGCAACTAATGCCAAGACCAACCAATACTGAAACTTTCTTCCAATGCAGAACTTGGGCGCGGCGCGAAGATCCAAGATCTAATTGGCAGGGAAACGCTCTTTTTGAAACGGTTCTACCCTGAAGTTGAAAAACTTGAATCGGTGTCACACGGTGCATCAGCAGCACCTCCTTACTCTCGGCAAAAAGAGTAGTGGCTTGCTGTTTGGCACCATGGGGCTGGAGGAATCCGGGAAGATGTCAAAAGGGTGAGCAGTTCATCTCTAGGCACTCATCAAATTCCATACCTATTTCGTGACCTCTGACTCTTTTTTGAAAAAGTGAAAGTTGCCAGAAAGTTTTCATGCCTGGATGTATATGATAAATATCAAAATATCTATCAGCATTGTCTTGGGAAGTGCGATTGTTGAACCCATTCCAACCGATCTGAACAGGTTGTACCAACCTAAAAAATTACGATGAAGGTATCAGCAACCCGGCTGCTCACCCATCTGGTCGTTCCTCTCCCACGTCAATGTACAAATCCTTCTATTGGAAGGCAGGCGGATAGCCGGAGTCCGGCAAGTTTACGACCGCACGGATAGGCGCAGAGTGTATTGAGTCAAGCAGAATTTGCTTGGCTGCTTGGAATTGCTTACATCTGGGCTTCGAATCTCTAAAGCATGAGCTAACACATGGCAGCAGTTTCTACCGAAAGAGTGGCATATTCCAAGTATTTCTCTTTCGCCATTTGACATTCGAAAAAGAAAAATCATCCGGAACTCAGATCATTGTAATCGAAGCCATTGTTTTTGATGAAACATTCAACTTCCTGCAGATTAAACCGCTGCAGACGGGTTCCCAACCTGCCTCATCGATCATTGCTGGGAACCGGCAGCGGCAGCCATGCGGGATCTCTAGCATCAGGAGAAGGGTTTCCATCAGGAGGTTTGCCTGATTACGCCACGGTATCTACCGTCGCGGAATCATGGTCCAACTCAAAATCTCAACCAAAGGTGTTGAACTTCGCACCTCTTATGATAGTTAAAATTGACGTGAAATAAATTCAACCCGCAAATAAACAACGACAAAAAACTTCCTCTCACTTGCAACCTCAAACCGACCATGATTTCTGAAGAAACCAAGGCACAGCAGAACTTTCCCAACAATGGCAGCTCGCAACACTGCAGTGGAAAGTTAGCACGACCTCAGCAGGGAAGATGAGAGATGAGATGATTTGATATTACATGACATATTTCAAGCAAAAAAAATGTAAAAAAACGATAGACAAGAAAAAGTAGGACTAAATAATAGTATGGTCTGATGGGGCTGTCATGATTGTCACGAACTCCAAACGTGGCAGGAGTTTTGCACTGTCAAACGTCATACATGTTCTGATTTCATAAATGCTTAGAAACAGCAAATGCCACACATAATCGCCAAATTTAACAAAATTGTGCTTAGCTCTTTGGGCCATCTGAAGTTTAAAAGAGTTTCGAAATATACCTTCAGACCTTTGAACATGCCACACTCACCCAGGGCAGGTATGTCAGCCTCTATACGGATGTTTCCGAAAATAGGGGTACCCCCAAATCATCCATTATAGTAGGGTTTTCCATTATAAACCATCCATTTTGGGGGTTTTACCCCTATTTTTGGAAACCCCCTAATACACCATTTCCACTTTCAAAAAAAAACAGGCCGCCATCGTTGCAGTCGAAGTCATCCTCGCAACTTTCCGGCACCGGCCACGAACTTCCACTGCCACCCGCAAACAGCCGGGTGGTCTCCGGCCGTTGGGGCGCACTCAGCGCTGCTGAGGCGCCTGGTGGTTGGTAGGGGCCACATCTTGCGGGAGACGTTACCACCTTTCCCATGTCTTTCTTGGAGGCAGGTTTCCTTACCATGGTAAGGATAGATCTTGCTTCCAATACAAGTTTCTTTTGCAACTTTTGAAACTTATCAAACAAAGACTTTTTCATGGGGGATGTTTTACCCAATGCTCAAGCCCTTCATGAACAAGTACTCACGGAATTTTTATTGTGATGCGAGCTACCGAAAGTATTTCAAGAATTGGTGCAACGGAATAATCACAAGATTGAAATCAAACCCGTCTTATCTCCCAAAAAACATCTAGGTCTAGGTGTCATCAGTTTTCCCGGCACCTGCAAATTGGACGCCTGAGCCGACCGCGCTGCCGCGCAAGTGAAATGGTAGGCTGAGACCACAAGGCACCGCTGTGCGGATCTCCGGGGTTGAATACCTCGGGGCATCGCCAAAGTTACCTAGAGAAAATGATAGAAAATATAGGTACCTCCAACCAAAAACAAATAGTGGAATAAACCTGAAAGTAACTCCATGTTTACATGAATTATATAAGATACAAGATATTTTGATAATATATTTTGATTGCAAGTTGCTGCTTCAAAAGGTCGGTGATGAACATTGGCGGATTTTTGATGTCCACAGAGTGACGTATCACCTGCCAAGGTGGAGCAAGATGAGGCCAAATCTTCGGTGCAACCGTCATCGGGGAAACTGGAGAGAAAGGCTGACATGTTCATCTCACCAAATATGAAATTTGAAGTTCATGAAACTACCACAGAGTAACTTTCAAAAAAAAAAACAGTGATACCGTAGATGGACAAAATATTCAAACCTCGAGGAAAAGATTGGAAGACACCCCCTTCCCCAAATGTCAAAGTTAAAGAATGTGTGCGTGATATGTCATGCTGTGGGGTTTGATTTGTTTTGTCCACCCGTCTCAACCCTTGGAAGAAGACAACAACTTTGAAATTTGGGGGGCGCGGGGGATAAAGTTGTCCAGGGTTTGAATAATTTGTCCATCTACTGTCCCGGAAGGTAGGTTGCCTGTGAGATGCAAGCATTTTATGTAGAAAAAACGGTATAGTAACATACATCGAATATACATCTAACTCGTTTTTGAATTTGTGCTTCTTGTTACATCACCACATGTCATCCAAAGGTTCGATGACACTTGGCGACCTTTTTGACATGGACATGGACCTTGGATCTCACAAAACTTCTCAGCAATGNCTGTATCACCCAGTTACGGAAGAAATCCTAACAATTTCAGGCCAAAACGATTCAATCTACTAGAAAACTAAAACCCGAATTTTTCGTACCCAAAAAAGATGGTCGGATGGGCACCTCTGCTGTCCATGGATCGAACTCATAGGTGGAATAACCTCACCACCCACCACCACCAAAGGATGCGCTTGGTGATGGTTTTTTTTTCCAAATCAGATGGGTGCCTTTGTCTATGGATCGCTTTTGGAAAGAAATACGTCAATGTTCAAACCAGGTAAAGATGTTAGAGGGAGTTGTTGTTTCTTGAGATGTATGTAATTTTTAGTTCCTTTAAACGTTTCAAGTGAAAATAATAAAAAGGATGGAACAAAAAAGTGTGGTGCACCATCGCAAAGGTCATCGGATTGTCGACTGATATCCAAGGCACCTTCCACAATGAAGGGAGCTTCCCACCTCAACGTGTTTCGACGACTCGGCCAGGGGAATCAACAGGGGTCGACGAGGCGCTAAAAAAATGGTGCCTAGCTTGGTAAGCAATCTATATATTCTTTCATTCATTGCATTTGTTTTTTCGTTTCGGTTCATTTCACCTCAATTGAACTCAACTCAATTGTCTAAAACAAATTCAATTTAATTGTTGTGATTCTAATTCAATTCAATTCAATTCAATTCAATTCAATTCAATTGCAGTTCCATGCAATTCATGAGCTAATAAGGAACGAAGGAAGAAAGGATGGAATGAATGACTGAATGGACAAACGAATTAACAAATGAATGAAATGAAATGAATCAACTGAATGAAACGAATCAACCGAATGAAACAAATAAATGCACAAAACAAATCCACAGGACCAAGCTGCTCGTGATGCGAGTTTTGGTGCAATCCCCAGCTTTGCAGAGTGGGGGAAAATATCTCCAGCGCAACATTCATGAGTCCTGGTGTTCTCAAGGTTCAGATCTTACACTGAAGGCTGAACTATCGAGTTTCAAAACCAACAGGTGGCTTGAAGGATAAACTTAAGGTTTGAGGAAACCCCATTAAAGCTAACTACTTCCATAGGATCCCCTCAAGCGATGGCTGACTGAAACCTGCCCCAAAAACCTCGAAAAGTTGGCGAATCTCGTCCTTTCGGCCAGAGGTGTAGACGCCAACGAACTGAAAGTTGACCTAAAACCATAAAACCAGCGAATCCCACCACCATAAGCTGCTCCTTTTTTCAAGCATTTGAGGATATTTATACTATATATAGTTAACTTATTATAACTTATACAAATCTTTTTTTGGGGGGGGAGAAACAGAAACATGGTAGAACAAAAAGAAACATCCGCCAAGGTGCTATTTACCAAAGTGCGACTCATGGATGTAATCTCCAACTTACTCTCCTCACCAACAAAAAGCTGAGGGGATGAAGTCAAGGGCAATGTGATGGCACCTTGTTTGGAGTTGTTTAGGGAAGCATTCGGATAAATAAATGCACAGCACACCAAAAACATGATTCACCATGATTTAGTAATATGACTTCCCATGATTTTCCGCAGAACACCTTGAGCTAGCACAAAACTAGCTGTGAGAGGATTGAAATTCAAGGGCTGCTCTCCAACTGTTAAACCTTCGCATTTTGGCAAAGTCCAGGCGTTTCCAAATCTCTGCCGAACTTGTTTTGAAAAACCCTCCCAGCTGCTCCTCAAACATGGAACGAAGGGACCAACGCAAGGCAGAAAGAAAACGTTTGTACCTGTGCCCAGTCTTAACACCACAATGGCATCCCTTTCCCTACCTCTGACTGAAATATATGAACTGTCAAAAAGTCAAACTTCAGACCTCTGGGTTCAAACCTAAGCCTTATTGAAATTTGACCTCACTGAGAGGACACTAACAGTCACCATCATTGCAATTTCATAGCTCCGATATGAAGCTTTCCCCTGTCGAGTGACATTGTCAAACCTTTCATAGCAAAGCCCGGAGCCCGTTCGTCCACGAATTGCATATCATCGCCTCGCGATGAAATTGGATGAAGCTTGAAACTTCTCGATACAGCGGACTGTTACCATATATCCTACACATACATATCATGTATGCAGCATGCATAAATCCTTGGTAGGAACGAGCGAGATCCTGCAGCTTATGCTTACTTACACTCACCCAAACTCCATGTTGTTTAGTGAGGTGTTAGGCTCTACCATCCGGTGCATAAATATTGCAATGGAAATCTCTCTCTTTTTTTTCAGTGAGGAATTTTTCTGCATCTACAAATGGTGGATGTCACAACTCCCATGTCAAGCAGTCTTCTGCAGCTCAGTGGCTATAGATTGAAAAATCTGGCGTGCGGCCGCCCATACCACTGTAGCTCAGAAACATCTCTGGCACCTGAGCGACAGTTCCGTCCCCAAGATCGGGCAAAGGAACCCTTTGCCAATTGAAAATGACAAAACAAAATCTCGTGAAACAATCCTGTGAAAATATCTATCATCTTACATTCTGTTCAAATGATGAGCTTGGAGATTAAAAGGCTTTGGGGAGAGAGAAGTTCCGAAACTATGCGCAATTGTCCAAATAGAACAAGGTAAAAACGATGTTGTCGATGTTCATTGTCGCATGTCCCCATGCTGTCCTAGTTGCATCTTCATGGAGGATATCCACCGCATGCGCCACCTTTCGCAAGCAACAAAAAAGCAAGAGATGCCGCTAGGAGGGATTAGAAGAGGATGATTGAAATTCAGAATCCAATTCTCTGGTGATTGGTTGCCCTCCATGTTTTGATGGTTTCTGTCTTATCTTTAAATGCACCAGTACTATATAGGTACTGTACTGGCCGATCTGTTTTCTGAGGATTTTTTGACTGCCGCTTTTTGTTGTCACCAAAACCACCCTGAAGCCCAACAAAAAACTGTCTATCTAAGCTCCCTTCAAAATCTTGCAGTCTTATGAAACAAGCACACTCATCCTCATTCTCTTCCATCCTTGCTACCTCCCAAGATATCCCAAGATCCCATGTTCCTCCCCGACATCACCGCAAAGGTTCCCAAAAAAAAAACGGACCTTCACATTCCATCCGTCCATCCCAGGAGGTCTGAACGTGGCCGGCGCCGCCCGCGGCGGCGCGGCGGCGGCGGGATTGAAACTCAGGAAGGTGGGCGCATAGAACCATAGCCTCAGTCAACCAACTGTTGAACAGTCAGCAGGATGGTCGGAGCAGTTCGTGGTTGGTGATTTTTGCTCGCTGTTTTTGTTGGTTCTGTAGGAAAACCTTGTCATGAAGAGTTTTTGGTGGATCACGACGTGGGAATATTGAAAACTAACCACCAGTTGGCTATTGGTTGAGCAAGGGTGCCAAAAAAATATCCCAACGGTGGATCTCTGATCAAACAGAACCCTGCAAACAGTCCCACCAAATCCTGCTCCAAGTTACGAGATGATGCCCACCACTAGGCAGGGCCTAATTTTGAGCCCCGGGTTCCAAGTAAATTCCCGAAATATATGCATTTGAAATCTCAATATCTCCATCAGTTTTTGCTCAAGTTGAAGTTCAGAATGAACATGCCATGAGCTGCGTCCTCTATCAAAAATCCATTCAACCACTTGTGATGAAGTGCTAACCGATTTTTTTCTGTTTACACTGCACGTATATAACCATAACAAAACATTCTTAACAAATGAAAGTATTTGGTTTTGTTTGAATCAATCAACTATCAACTATCCGTCACTTTATCAGGACATCCCTTCCCCTCACCTCAGCCGGGTAAGGCCACTTCGCAAAGCCATCAGGCGCGCTGCCTGGCGATTATCGTACCCTGGTATACTGCCCTAAGGGTACCCAAATGTTCCCTTTGAAGCTTTTTATAAATCGAGATGGCTATACAGAATAATATAAAGACTTATTTCGGATTATACTATATATATATACATATGGATCAACATTCTCTGGTCATCCCTCACACCCACACAATGGAAATGTTACCCCAGTGGTAAGATGCCTGGCAGTAGTACTAGTACTATCAGTTGTACGAGTGCTAGTCGTAGAGGCCTAGTTACTGCCCTACATTTCTTCCTACGCCCCATCCACGCCTCGTGGCCGCAAAATACGACGAATCAATCAACCAGTTACCCTAGTGTAAGCTGATTTGGGCAAAAAAACGGCGAATTCTGCCTGGTTGCGCACAAGTGCATCATCAGCATGCAAATTGCGAAGAAAATTAGGCCAAAAGCATAGCGGTTTCATGAGAATCAACCTGATGGTAATGTTATCTTTAAGCTGCCATTACTTAAATACTATTGTATAAACAATCTTCATTGTTGAAAGAAGACATGAAAACAATTCACTTCAGTTGAGTTCAAAACACCATTTTGGGTCCGGAGTGCACAATGCCACCACTGAGTTCGCGCACAAATCCAGGCCAGGCTGCTTCCCAGGGCCTCTTCACTTTAGAGTGAGGTGTTTTGATGGTTCAGAACACCTTCTAAGTGATGGTGAAAAATCTAGCAGTTTGTCTTTTCTCCTTGATGTACAACTTTCTGTGTACAAAGGATGGGATGGAAGCGATGCATAAACAGTGCACACTATGACACCATGTATTGACACGAAGGGTAAACATGAGGGGTTTTTTTGGACCAGCAAAGAGTGTCATGCACTGCATGTCTACAAGCGACAGTGGCAACGAAATGCTGCCCAACAAATTTTTCACATCGTGGCCACATTAGTGAAACATCAGGCATAAACTCATAATCCAATGCGGATGGTTGACGTCAATCGAAAGCACTTTTTTTATTCCATAGTGATTGATTTTTCCACAGAGGTTTGAGCACCTCAGCTGCCAGAACCCGTGAGTCGTGCTGAGTGCCCCAGACGTAGCACCAAAGGCTAAAAGTACTTCGACCTAATCCGAAATTCGGGGATAGGCATAGGGTCTATATATAGGAAGTATTGCCCACACTCTTTTTGATCCTGAAGCAGGACAAGTTGGTAGAAAAATGATTGAGGTGCCCTCGCCCGAAGTCTCTTTTGATTTGAATGCATTCACTCACTACTCAGCAGGATTCGGTGCTTCAAAAAACCTGACGTTTTCTAGCCGGATAAATTTGCGTCCTGCAAAAATATCCTAGGAGATCTGCTGAAATATCGTGGGAAATCTGTTGATTGACCTCCTCCTTTAAAGAGACTCCAGGGAGGGAGAGGTGGGAGAACGCAGCTGTGCTAAGAGCAAAAGATGGAGCCATGTTCAGTCTCAAATTGTCTGAAACAAAGGTCAAAAAATGCCAAAGTTCCATTGGTTTCGCAATGGCTGCCTATCCACAACCAATCTACATCTTTTTGTTCCGTGCCACAACTGCGCCACCTCCTCCAGAACCAAAGTATTACTGGAAGACTTTGCGGATCAAAGATCTTGCATCTAACTCGCAATCACGTTTGTGCAAATAAATCCGCACCTGTGCACAACGCACTGAATGGATTTTCGGTAGGTTCGATGGCCTATTAGATACAGTAGTACTTAAAAGAACTATATATTGGGATGCACAGCTACATGGGAGGAGTGGAAGCAGAGTGGTGTGATTGCTTGCACTTTCTTGCCTCTACTATTTCATGAAAACAAGAGGCATTGAGAGGAACAACTTTAGACTGAACACTAGGGACTGAAGTTTTTAGGGAGCCAAGCCGAGGTCATGCACTAGTAACTGAGAGTAAGGTGAGTACCTGCTGACCTAGGCATTGCAAAACCTCTTTGGCAGGTTAAGAGTTGGAAAACGAACCTAGGTTTTTGGTGTCCTTGCACAAAAGGTGCGATGCATTTTGTGAAACACCTGCAAATGACATGAACAAAGCATTTCTGAATTTGAGATATGAATCTACACCTCAACAACAGGAATAGGATCACTTCTTGAAAAATCTACCTCCACAACATATCAAGTGGACTTCACTGCCTCTGCCAACGTCTGTGCCAAATCTTCTTTCTCTTCACCCAAGCAGTGTGCGAAGATCTTGTAGATGGGCTCTAAGACAAACCTTGGCTCCAAGAAAATGACAACACACCCCTATATCGCACAGGCAATGGCAGCAATCCCCCTTTCGCCAACTATGAAAGGAATGCCGGCTTATAGCCTGTTGGTAAAGGTTCTGGGCAATTGATTATAAATCCTTAATCTGATTTAAGGGGATTTTGGGGGCATTCCCTTACTTTTCACCACCATTTGAGGTGACCTCGGCGGTTTGGTCGTTATAAGGTGTCTTCAGCTCCCACCCAGTCACACCGCGATGGTTGAACCGAGTCACTGCACAAAGGAGCGCGGTTGCTCTGCCTTCGGCCTCCAGTTGATCATTCAATTGCATCAAGGAAATCAACATGTTCTGAAAAAAAGAACTTGATGCTAAGACAATTCACACCTCAAGTTTGTTTATGGAAAATGTTGTTCATGTCAATCTTCAAACGAAAAATCTACAACAAAACCAAGGAACGTCGTTTTGTAGAGATCGCCCCAGAGGCACTTGGCGAAAACGAGATGGTCAAAATTGAAACCGTGAGTTTCGGCATAAATCGCCGCATAGGACTCCAAGGTGTGTCCATCATTCCTGGGATTCAACAAGATGCATGAGTCATTTTTTCAAGCAAAAAACGTGTCATGTTCATGGCAGCTCCAGAAAACAGAGAATCTATATATATATATATGTAAAAGGGTGATGAATCAAACAACAAGTGTGGCTTTGAAAGTGCATACTCTCAGCAACATTACTACAAATCCCAAGAGTAAGCACTTTGATGATCCAGATGCTGACTGGAATGGTAGGAGGAGGCTACATCCCAATCTATGTGTCTATAAGCCAAGGTTCTAAACTGTGCTGAGCTAAACAAGACCTCAGGACTCAGCACAATAGAAGAGATTGACAATTTTTTTTGGAAAATCTTTGGAAACATGGAAATCTTTGCTGAGGATGTTCAGATTTTGAATCATGTTTCATCTTTCTCGTAAATGATAGCAGTTAATAGCCATAGCTTCTGAACTTGTCCCATGTTCTCCCAACTCCTGGGTTTCCAAGCATCGAAGATACATGGTTTCGTGGCTGAGGCTCCCAAACAAAGGTGATCACATGATCTGATTAAATTACATCTCATTTCAATCCATTTCTTCAAAAGTTTTGCAGTTTTGCCTTTTTTTTATCTTCACCCCTTTGAAAGGTTGGCAAACATCGAGAAAAAACAGGTCCAAAAGAAATGTTGAGATCAAGGAGCCAAGTCATACAACTTCTCCATGGTCTCGTTGATGTTTTCGATGCAATATCTAAGCCTTGCACCATGGCAATGTTCAATGCGAAGAAAAAATAAGCTCCCAATTGGTGGACGGATATACTATAATTCAATATGATGATACAATACAATATGATCTAAATGTAAGAAAAGATATATAATCAATATATTACAACTACTATATGAAACCCTCAATACATGAAAATTGCAACATCTATGGTCTTAGCCTGGGCTAGGCCCTAGGCAACCAAGCCTTTAAAAAAAGTGAAGCAACACCCTGGCTACAACAGGGGTCATTATATAACACCAACCCAAACAATGCACTATTTGAAGGGAAATCCCTCAAAATTCCCACACATTTGGATTGCTTGATCCCCCCCAAATTGGTAATTTAATGAGCCCTGGCCACAACACAAATGTTCGGCTCGCTCGCCAAGTGACTTGTGATAGGCATCAGTGGGAGGCAACTTAAGCTCCATGATGAAGCGATCAAGACCATTGATCACCAAAACCACCTGTTGCTGCATTGGTTCGTTTGTTTTTACCCACACTTGGGAAGACCATGTTGAGGGAAAAGTTTGGTAAGAAGTTTCAAGATTTTCACTAGAATCTGTTTCTGACAATTGAGATGATCTAGTTCCAAATGTATCCAAACGTCATGTTCAATTTGGTACACAGAGATGAAACAAGTCCAACGATTGAAGGTCATTTTCAATCAACAATTGCACGGGCCAGAATGTGTCGCAGCTTAGATGCCTACGACAGGTATCTGCTGCTGAAAGATTAAGCGGCTAATCCCAAGGTTGAGATAAGCAAACACAAAATGCACCAATGACATACTGTAGGTTCTAATAAGGGCATATTCAAACCTTTTGTCATTTCATGACAATTCTCTTTCCAAATAAAGGATGTGTGTGTCTGTCTGTGCCTGTGTATAATTTATACATGCGATGAAGCTATGTATAGGTCTACACTATGGGCACATGGACACCACACCCAATTTAAACACCACACGGGTGACCTAGCGGAGAGCCGACCTTCAGCTTATCCTGAAGCGCACACTTCATCATTCTCTCAATGTGCCTGCGCAAAGTGTGTGAATCAGGATTATCTGAATAAAAATGGATGAGACACCAAAAATACTCAAGTTGAATCAACCTTCAAAACATACCTTCAAAACAAATCTTCAACAAAATATTCTAAGCTTTTAACTTAAACTCTATTTGGTCGGTGTTTTTTTTTCCAATTTTGGCTCACCTTTGGGAAAAACCGAACATGCTCTTCGCCGCCCGGTACCCTTCGCCAAAGATCTGAAGCTGGGACCCTCATCAAGCGTTCGAACGCTGGCCTGGAAGATGGCTGGGAACAAAAATTTCAAGTCAATGGATGTTTCTGGTTCCCGTAAAAGGTGGGATCGAGGTTGCATATAACCACCAATTTGCCAATTTGCTACTTAGATGTGACAAAGTCTCTGTTTTTTTCTCATCAGCACATTCTGTCGAAAGTCTCTGACAATTCCAGAGACGCGGAAAAAGCAGTGACAGTGGGAATGTTTCACCAGAAAATTAGGGTTCCAGGTGTGTAGTGACCTGCACCCTGTGGGAAATGGTGCCTTAGGCACCTAGGACCTAGGTGTTCAGTCGGTGCTTGGACTTCAAAAGGACTTCATGGGCATGTGTTTGTCACAGCATCGCTCCCGGTACAAAGTGTTTGCCGGGCAGCAACGTTGGTGTCCAATGCATCTCTCAATGTAGAATCGCCACAGCAACCAGCGTCCACGATACAAGTGACGTAGGTCTGCAAGGCTGCGCAAATGGCAGAAGTGTCGGCAGCATTGGTGATCGCAGCTGTTCCGAAGGTAGTACCACACTGCCCAGCCGAGCTGACATCGCAATTCCCCACAATGATGTTGGTGGTATTTGCTGCCGCAACTACGGCGGCCTCCTCCTCACCACCACAGCCTTGTAGGATGACTCCCACTGAAGCCAAGGACGCAGCAACCATGAGCTTTACGAGAGACATGGCGAGATGTAGACAATGAGAGATCTGAATGCGCGAAAGGCACCGCTTCACACTTCCCTAGCTGCTAAGCACATAGTGGCCGCCAAGCAAATTTCATGCTTCCATGTGGATTGCAGTTGCATTCGCTACAGTTCTTGCACAAGTTTTCCTTCACAAACATCATGAATGGTATTTTTAGAGTTTTACCTGTGATCATCTCTGCTCCACCTTGACATGTGCTAAAACCATGTTTTCAACAGGGCTGCCTTGAGAGTGCAGGTAAAGCCTGTAGGGTCGTTGCGCCAGTCCCTTGGGCCAAGTTACAACTGTCACCCGGGATTGGCTTTCAATGGTTTTTTCTGGTTCCCACCTACCACCTTTTACGGGACCTAAAAACAACCATTGAAGTTTTGCAAAATCTTTTTTGGAGATGGAAGAATGTCCCCAAAAGTTGAAGCAAAAAGCTTGTGCCCCATTTTATTATTTTAAGCCGCTTTGATAAATCCTACCCGATGCTATCATGTCTCTTCAACCCTTTCAACCCATCTGGAATCCTGCAATCGAAGTCAGTATTGGAACGTTTTCTAGGCAGCCGTTCCTTGTGCCGGAATCCTTTTCATGAGGTTTTACCTGCTAAGAAGCAATTTACAAGCGCTCTCCTTTCCCAAGATATTGCAACGCAAATGACCAATGATTCAAACTTGAAACCAATAAATCATATCTTCGAATATCTTAATGATTTGCTGTGGTGACCAAAACAACAACAAACATTTAACGAGAAACGAAACAATTTTCGCCCAAACTGCAACCAAAGGAACCGTTGGAACCTCACCCGCTTTGATTTTGAAGAATTTCACGGCACTCGCAAAGTCCTGGGGTTCATCTGAGAAACAACAGAAAGTCGTGATGGAGACACTCCCTACGAATCGCAGTAGGAATCAAATTGAAACATTGAAAGACATAACTCACAACGTATTGCGTGCAACTGCAAACGTGTTGATCTTGCAAAAACTCAAAAGCTGGCAAATCTGCAAATGCGAAATGATTTTCACCTGACAGCCGCGGTCTGTCTGAAGGTGCGTTGGCTCAATTCGGCCGTTCTATACATTGGTAGAAACACGAGGGGCCATTGAGCCCAAATTCGGACAACATTGCGGAATCAAAGATGCTCACAGGTGCATGCTCATGAAATCTGCGGAACTTCAAGATTTTCACTGGTCTTTGTTTGAGCTCTTTGATGTTGTCGGGCCTGACTTCTGTTCTCGAAGCTGCACTGTAGGACTGCTAAGCCAGATTCTCATGCTGTCCTGCAACTTCACATCACATTTTGTCAGATTGTCTGCATGCATCAGACCCGTTGGAACCCAATGTATCTGGTTGGGACTCAGGATCTGCTGTACGCTCCTCACATTGATCATTGATCTCTTCTCTGATAAAGACGGATTCTCTGCCACCAATGAATCATAGAGACTTTTCGCATCCACCGCATGGACCATTGACATTTCCATTGATCCTCGGTAGGCAGGTTTTCGAGTAAAGATTTCTGTGAGGAACAGGTTGATGAAGCTTGCGCGGTCTGCGCCTTCGTCAGCCGATATGGCTTCTGCTGCTAGAGTGCTCCGACAGATTCTTGGACTTCGTCCTGATTTCCAATCGAGAACGAAACCTGATGTCGTAGTCTCTGAAACCTGACCGGGGCATGCAAGGATCATCACACCATATTGACTTGCATGGTTCTGGGCGTTCGCCCAGCTGCTGTCAGTATATGTGACTATTGTTGAACCACGGCCAAAACTCGCCGCTGGAAAGGTGATGCCGCTCTCGGGTGTTGACTTAATATATGACAGTGCAGCGTGGACTCTCTTGAGATCCTGCACTGTTGTTTCCTGGCCACGGTTTGAAAGCGATGATACTGCTGCCACGTCAGGTCGGCTTTGACCTCCGAGCCACTGAAGGCAGCCAGTGACGCTGCGCATCTCCTGCCATTCCTCTGGCGTGAGTTTCTGGTTTGGATCCTTCAAACGACCTTTCTTGATTCGTCCTTCGACCAAATTTTCCACAAAGGCTTTTTGGGTCACTTTCAAGGTTCGTTTGTTGTCTTTGTCACGGATGCAGCTAATCTCCTTGCCTCTATAGACTCCAGGGTTGTCCTCGTCAACCTTTGTCACGGAGCCCCAACGAAACATCTCTTCAAGAAGGCTCAGGTTGAAGGTCTCGCTGTAGACAACGAGGAAATCGTCTACGTGGACGATTGCCATTGCATCCAATTGCCCACCTCCATCGAAGTGTTGAAAGAAGCAGCGATCAAAGGAATGCAGCACAAACCCGGATTCCAACATGCTTTCCTTGACCTTGTTGTACCACACTCTCGGTGCGTTCGCCAGCCCGTAACAATTTCCTTGGATCTGGGCCGCATCTGAGATCCATAGCTTCCAAAGCCGGCCGTCCTGGTTGAATTGACGGTTCATACCAGCTGCTGCCGAAGATAGGATGACGAACTCCGACAATCTTGAGGGTGTCGGTGAATCTCTGGTTAGTTGGCGAAGGTCAGGATCGCCGCAACCGATGATCACCACCCTGGTCTTTGCACGAAGCTGACCCTGTCCTCGTGCCTTATCTCTGTAAGCGGCACGGGATTTCATTATCCGTCTCCTCAATCTTGGATCTCTGCGAACTTCTTGGGCTTCGGCATCGCTGAGTGGTCTGATGCCATGCCAATCCATCCAGCCATTGTACTCCTTCGTGGCTGATTCCACGTACTTCTGCCTCATCATCAACGGAAGATTGACGATTTCACGCCAGGGAATCTCCCGGTCCAGCTGCTTCATTTCTTGTCTTGTTAGACCTCTTTGATTGGATAGCTGCATCTCTTCGTCATCTGATGTCTCCTCATCTGGCCTTCCAATGTCGGTAGTGATGCCGGCATGTTCCATTTCTGCCTTCCTTGCAGAGCTGGCCAGGTAGATGTTGTATGCATGGCTTCCATCAAAGAAGGGATTCTTGAGGTCGGGACTTCCATCCCAGTGAACTGCCTTTGGTTCAGCTGAACCATTGTCATAGATCTCGAAGGCATCCTCAAGGGTCTTGGTCATTAGCGACTGGTGTGGTCCATCCATCAGTGCTGGTCTTTGTTCAGGACCAGATGCCTCTCCACTTTCCAAAGGCATACTCTGTCCAGCACGAGGTGTGGTTGGCTGGGCGAGATATGGTGCTCCACGGCTGCGAGGTGTTGGAGGCAAAGGTCCAAAGCTGGGCTGGGCTCCAAAGTTCTGGTACGTGGGTGAGTCGATGTTGAGGTTGAACTGAATGTTTTGATGTGTCTGTTGATGTTGATGTGTAGTTGCTTGATGCAGATGTTGATATAGTGTTCCTGGTGGTACTGAAGGAAGTTGCGGTAGTCCAGAAACAGGTTCAAGCTGCTGTTGAAGTTGAAGTTGTGATGGCTGTGAAGATTCAGGTTCCTCTGGTGCATGTTGATGTTGGAGGTGTTGTAGTGAACGTTTGGCACTCACAGGTACAGTCGACAGGTTGTATGGTTGTGATGGACCTGCCGATGCAAATAGTTCCTCTTGTGGGTAAGGTGTCTCAGGTTCTTCTTCCAGATTGACATCTTCTCCGCCCACAACATCACCCAGCTTACGTTTCCGAGCTGGGAACTCGAAGATCTCCTCATCAGCATTGAGGTGTTCCTCTTCATCAGGTGCTGCACCAGCGTCTTCCAGCCATAGTCCGTTGGCGATGTCATTCTTGGCATCCTTGATGAGCTTCAAATCACTTTCACTAGGTGTCCAGTTCTCCCAACCTGAAGCTGCTCTCAGTTGAGTGGTGCCAACACGGACTGAATGTTTTCCAACTTGCACCCATGCTGACTTCTTGTCTGGATCCCAAGCCAAGAATCTGGCCAAGTTCCAAGCTCCACGTTTGTGCTGTCGAGCCTTGCCACTCATGCGCCAGTATGCCACGGCCTGTCCAGGTAGAAGGTCAGAAAGATCTTTCTGGGTGCGTGTCTTTCTCAAGATAGCCCGCTTCACTGCCTGCGAAGCTGAGAATTGTGCAAGAGCCGTCAAAGCTTCGGCCCTCAACAGTTCTGGTTTAAGTGTCCCAGGCCCTTGGTGTAGTTGTGGTGAGATTGTCAAGGCCTGGTTGTCGGACAGAATGTCTCCCACTGGTCTTGGGATACGGCCAAACACCGCTTGACATGGGGACCTGCCATAACTGTAGGTCGATGTGTTGATGCTGTGAAGGACTGCCACCAAGATGTCATCCAAATCTGTCTTTTTGGTGGCACCATTCTGGTCGATCAATCGTTCTGCCAGTGTCCTCACCAAGGCATTTCGACGACCAATCTTTCCAAGCCGCCATGCTTCCTCCGGTGGGATGACGAGGTGCTCGATGCCTAGGTTCTGATGCCACTCCTGATTGGGTCCCAGGAAGCATCCATCTGGGTCAACTTGCACTGATATGGGCAAGCCGAATGGTCTGTACCAGATCTCCTTCATCACGTCCAGGACATGTTCAGGTGTCCTATTGTCGACCACCTTTGCAGCATGGTAGTTTGTTGACATGCATGTGATGCCCAAGACCGGGTATGCCTTGCTGTCCAGCAATCGGATGTAGATGATGTCTGTCTGCAGGTGGTCTCCAAAACATCCGGAGTACTTCATCACACTCGATGTAGAAGATGTCTGGGGTTTCACTGCCTTGCTCATTCTGATGCAGGAACCACATTGCAATGCATCCAAAGCTGCAAGGATCTTTGAGTCTAGCTTCCCTGCGGCAGCAAGTATACGAACAATCTCTGCCTTGGGAGGATGTCCCAAATTGCAGTGAAGCCTTGCGATTGATGCTCTCATCTCTCTTGACATAGGAGGTCCACCAATAAAACGAATGTCGGTGTTGAAGCCAGGCACTCTGCTGCTTTCTGCTGAGGGTGCCTCAGGTGCTTGTCCGTCCTCCTTCTCAACAGGGTCATCGGGAGCATTGCCGTAGAAGAAGATGCCACATCTAACTGCATCAGCGAACCTCTGCTTTGGGTAGGCTACTGAGACAAGGTCTTCACTTTCCACCACAACCTTCCCGGTCATGGTCCGAATCACTGAGCCTCTGTGGGTGAAAGGCAAGTCACCTGGCCAACGACGTGTCAGTGGTGTCCAAGCAGCTTGTACTTTCACCAGTTCCCATGGCACTAGCTGGCAGATCTGTATGTAGAGGTCGTCAGGGTCTTGGAGGTCAAAGGGTTTCTTGAATGTCCCACTGAATCTTCTCTCGACTTCGTCGAGGATGTTGCTCCATAGGGCGACGTCATCTCGAGGTCGCACAAAAAGAACTTCATGCCCAGATTGGCATTGTTTCCATGATGACTCTGTTCCAGCACGGTGCCGTCCCGGGTCGCCTCCTCCGCGTTGCCTAGTGCGACACCGGCTGGAAAAGTCCTGCACATGGAACCTTTGGGGACATCTGCTCCTAGCTTCCATTTGAAGACCCTCCAAGATTGCACACGAAAGACCAGGGCAATATTCTCCCGAAGCCTTAGTGTCTGCTCCTTCGATGGGTTTGGTATATGCCTTTTGTTCGTCGGTCAACTTGGCTTCCAGCTGTTTGGATATCAGGAGACTGTTTGTCTGCCATCGATGTCCTTTTTGAACTGGAAATCCATCTTTGGTCTCTGCTCCATAGGCGCCGGCATGGCACCAGGTGGAGTAGTTCTCCACATGTTCAGCCAGCTCCTGAACTTCAGGCTCCTTCCACAGGGCTGATCTGAGAGGATTTTCTCCCAAGTAAAGTCGGCCTTCGTCTCTTTGATGCTCGCAGATCTTGACTCCGAGCCTCACCAATGGCCTTTGTTCCTCTCTCTTGTCCTCCAGCTCGTCCATTCTGCCAGAGTAGTTCATGTTCTGGTTGAAGATGCACCACTCCGTGCATGGCCATGCAACAATCACCAGCAGGGGCTTCAGCCGATGAATGGCTGACCACAGATCTTGTTGACCCTGTTCCGTCAAAAGGTCAAAACCAAACTCTTCATCGATGGGCTGGCTTGCTGATAAGCCAAACTTCGGTGCTAGCTCTGAGACTCTAGCACGGTTCGCAAAAACTTCCATCACATCAATCTTGGATCCCGACTTCACATGATCCGCATGTGTAGCCAGGGTCTTATAGATCTGACATTCCTTGTCATAGAGCTTCAGCATGGACTTCAAGTGGCCTGTGATCCATGTCTTTTGACCAGTCTTCACGGACTGGCTTCCACCAGATCCCACTCGTAGACGTCGGAAGCCTCGCTCATCTCGGCCTCCAGGTCCTGCTCCACACCTCTCTTGGCTGGTTGTGCTCTTGTCTTGGAACGAGCCTCCTTCTTCTTGGCCTTGATTTCCATTTCCTTCTGCTTCTCCTTCTGGGTCTTCTTCGGTTCTGAGATCTTGGAATCCATTGGAGGTGTAGAAGGTGTCAAAGTCCATTCCAGAGGCTTGGGCTTGATACCCAGGAAGACATTCGGGGTGAAGCTGGGATCCTCGAAGCGAGCAGCTGTGGACGAAGACGGTAAAGGCAGCTGCTGCGGCCCTCTTCGCGAAGGAGGTGGATCTTCCCACTGTTGTCGATCCTCGTTCCAACGCCACTTTTTGCCGCATACCAGGCACTTGCTGTACCTTCCGTGCCGGTTCCCCGACCGTTGAATGTGGTCGTGGGTGCACGGTCCCTCCAACTTCTCCATCAGCATTGCTTGTTGTGCCATGTCCATCGGATCTTGATGTACCAGCCAGGCCTTGGTTCTCAGCCGTAGTTTGACTGCTTGGCACATGCATCTGATCAGGAACTTCTCGGCCTGAAGCAGGCAGAATAGGAACCTTCTCCAGTTCTGCAACCATTGCGGTGGTGGGGGCATTGATGATCTCAGGCTTCACGTTGAAGCTGTTGGTCACACTCGAGCCTTCACGTTGCTGCTGTTGAAGTGGTGATTGCAACGTGATGAATTCAACGTCTGCACACTCTTCATCTGAAATCTTGCTCAACTCAATCCATGCTGGGTCTTTGTGCACATCTTCTGAAAACTTGGTCATGTCAATCGCCACATGATTGTTGATCACAAGCAGTGGCACTGTTTCCCCGAGGGCCTCCAATCGAACTTGCTGCCGTGGAAGGTCGACCACGGCCTGCAGCTTGAACAGCAGTGAATTGCTTCCAAGCAATGGGATGTCATTCGTGGAGTCAATGACGCATGTGCCAATGAGACACAAACTTTCGTCAAAGCACGTGGGGAGATAGGCATGCATGTTGCTATACTGTGTGTCTCCATGCCCAAACTCAAAAGGTTCTTTGTTGGGGATCTTCTTGGCATGCAGGCGTCTTGTGGCCACTTGTGATTCCCAGGCTGTTAACCACTTTGAACTGCAACATGTTCTTTGACAAGCCGTATCTAGCACCAAGTACTTTGCCAAACTCTTCAGATCACTCTTGAAGACTTGAAAGGATGGAACTTCGAAAACGGGGTGTTTGACCATGTGCACAAAGTAACTTCCATATGTTTCTGAATTGGGGGTTTCCTCGATGATGGGAACCAAGCTCTTCTTCCCTGATGAACTGGTAACAGCCAAAACCTTCTTTCCTTTTGCTTTTCCGCTTCCCTTCTCTGCTCTGTTGCCCTTGTCATTCTTGGCGGTGTTGGCAGATGCATTGTTCGAAGCGGAACCATCGTAGTGTGGGCACTCTGGGTCGCCTTTCCAGTGTCCTCGTTCGCCGCAAGCCACGCAATGTGACTCCTTTTTGCGTTGGGACACCGATTTTGAACCTGAAAACTTTCGGCCCAAACGAAGTCCACTCAATCTACGTGCTGTCACCGTCAAACAGTGAGCTGCGAGAGCCAAGTCTGACTCATCTGGTTCACCTTCATCCTCTTCGTCGGGTTTCTCTTCATCACCGGCTTCTGCATGGTCTTCTTGGTGCTCATCATCGTCTCCTTCCTCTTGCTCGCCGTCGTCGGCGGTTTCTTCCTCTGCATTGTTCTCGTCAACCTCGGCGTTGTGCTCGGTCACATAGGCGGTGCGAGGTGCACCTTTCTTCCCATTGTCTTTTCCTTTTCCACGGCCTTTTGTTGATTGGCCTTTGCTGGGTGCATAGTGGTTAGGCGTTGACATCTCTCTGTCCTGAGTCTTGCCACCAGTCTTGTTCCAGTCAAATTCCCTCATGTGTGTCACATAGGGTGTTGGCCTGTGGTCCGGAAACTGTAGGATGGCTGCCTCTCTGACGTCATCAAAATTGATAGATTGCCCACTGCCGATCAAAATCATCCGCTGCTGATCAACATTCAACCGCAGGCGATCCAACAACCTGGCACCCCTTGACTCGGTGTCATACATAGTAGTGACATCGATGCCAATGGCTGCCAGAGTCCTTTCACACCTGTGGTATCTGTTGCAAAAGGAGCGGATGGTCTCGCCGTTTTGTCTCTGGATTCCTTCATACTCAAACAGGTATCTTCGTTTGAGATAGACCTCCCGAGTTTGCAGTGGTTTCCTCAGGGCCTCAATGATGAAGTCGATGCCTCCGGGGCTGTTCACCTTAGACAGGTCCACCCATTCCAGCTCTTCCTCCGCTTCTCCGCGGAGGCTGGTATAAAGAAGCATGGCCGCTTCCGAAGGAGGAAGATATGAGGCTATTTGGATGCGCCATACTTGCATCTTCCTTTCCCATTTGCTAAAAGCACGGGGGTCGTCTTTTCCATAAGACCATGACGGCGGCAAGGGAGGTTGTCCTGACCGGTACTTAATACCTGGAGCAGGACCTTTCTGCACTGTCCACTCCGAGTCCTTGGGCTTTGTCAACTGCTTCAAGACATCGTCTCTCCATTGGTCAGACTCTGATCTCTTCCGACCTGCAGGTGCTCGTTGAGTTTCTTCCGAAGGACCGTCTCCTGAACTGCCGGGGCGTCCTTGATCTCCGGGATGAAGTCGTGATTGGGCTCTTTCATTGGCAGCCTGTTGCTTCTTCTGAGCTCTGCGTTTCCTCCGGCTCAACCTCGGCAGAGGCTCCAGCGTTTCTGGGTCTATCGAGGGATCCGCAGTGAGAGCTTCAGATTCAGCATGTTCTCGACCTTCTTGGCTGCCATCACCTGGATCGTCACCATCTCCATTTGCGACCTGATGCTTCTCGGGCTTCCGAACTCCAGCACGCTCAGGCGGTGAACTCGGTACCCAAACCCAGGTACCGCTGCTGTCTGTTGCAGGATCTTCGTCGGTCTTGAACTGTGTGCCATAACATCGACGGCATTGCCACAGACCTATCAGATTCATCCACTGTGTTGACCCACAGCCGATACACTTCCAAACTGCCTGCTGGTGCTCTGTCGGCTGCGGCACATGTTCTGCACGACGAGGTTCATCTGCACCATTCACTGCTCTGTTCCTTCCCATCGACTGCATGTTCAGATAGGACTGGGGTCTTGTTCGGCTAAAGCCATCAGTGCCCGAGCCTATCAGAAACTGTCCAAATCCATGGGAGACGACCGGATCCATTGGAGGAGCATCATGTTGAGACCATGACCACTCATCCTCTGAAGCATCAGTCCACTGTGAGGGTAGGGATTCCATGCTCCGCTACCAACACAACGTATTGCGTGCAACTGCAAACGTGTTGATCTTGCAAAAACTCAAAAGCTGGCAAATCTGCAAATGCGAAATGATTTTCACCTGACAGCCGCGGTCTGTCTGAAGGTGCGTTGGCTCAATTCGGCCGTTCTATACATTGGTAGAAACACGAGGGGCCATTGAGCCCAAATTCGGACAACATTGCGGAATCAAAGATGCTCACAGGTGCATGCTCATGAAATCTGCGGAACTTCAAGATTTTCAGAGGGAACACTCTTCACTATGATAAGTATAAGTTACGTCTGACTCATCGCTGATCTACACATGTATCTACATGATTTCACCCATTTCCGCTGAAGCTTTTCCAACAAACAAAAACAGCTCCCAAAGAAAACCCAACGAAGCCTTGCCTCAACCCGACGGAAGCACCAGTCCAGCAAGACCGGAAAGGGCAGACGCTGCTCACTCCGCACCCCTGCTGTGGTGGCAGGTCGTGCAGTGGATGACCTTGGAACATCTCAAGGTGTACCAGGTCACGGTTGACAGTTGACAGCCAGGGTCTCTGGAGTTTACACCATTTTGGTTTTCATGTTTGAAATGATAAGTCAAAATTTCTTTTGGGTCTAAATAACACGCGTTTTTTCAGCTGTTTGGAGTTAGAATCCAGGTCGAACATGCTGAGGCATCTGACTGTTGCCTTGCCTTGACTGCAGCCACCAAGGCGGCCCTTGGTTTGAAACGCCCTACAACCTGCATCGTCGGAGACTTACCAAAGAATCACGGAATCCCAACTGATTTTGGGTCCGTTACCCAAAAAAAAAACTTGGCCATCCCCGCTTATCTGCATCATTCTGGAGGCTGCTGTGCAATTTCACAATGGTCCGTGCAGCCTTTCGGCTGATCCTAGCAGACATACATCCACGAATCTTGAAGCCGACACAAGAAAATGTGATATCGGTTTCTCACACTGAACCCTGTCCTGGTATAGAGGCGCTGGGAAATCAAATTCATGGACTCTGGAGTAGGCACATGAGCAAACCTGAAGCGGCAACATGCTTGGAAATCCACCAACTGCTTTTGTCAAACCAAGAGGTGTGTCCTTTGTTCCCCATCACCGCTGACCTCGTTCGATGCTGCTCATCACAATTGGCCCAGGCAGAAGAGTGTCTCCTCCAGAAAGTGGCCGTTGATCCATAATGCTGATACCGACAGTACGATATTGTAGTACGTATAATTATAGCATAACTGCCATGTTCTTACAGAATCAGAATAGGTGTTTCCTAAACTGATGCTACCTTCAGAATGCTTGGATTTTGTAAAGAAAAGGGTGATGCTCCTCTGCAAGAGCAAAGTGCTGAAGTTGCCACGGCTCACAGCTAGGGATTTGGGCTCATCCTGGGTCCGGAGAAGCTGCCATATTGATATCAATGGCTTGGCCAGTCAAGCAACAAGAGACCTATATTATACTCGAAGGTTGTTTCAACACACCTTTGGAACACACCCTAAACCTTTACCAACAGGTTTTAAGGGGGATTGCGTGGGGTGAGCTCCAGGGGTGTGTTGTAACTTTCTTGGATATACAGTATACAAGTCTCAATTCCATAATACTGTTGTTCGAAATTCAAAATCATGATCTTTGAGCTATTTCGCGAGCTTGAGCTCACAATGTAATCAGGCTTCTCCCTTTGCCCTCCTCATCCCAACTTTACCCAGTTGCCTTGGCCCCACTGAATGGAATGCAAAGTCCAAAGGCGCAACTGAGGCCATGAATAAAATTCTGGATAAAGAGGCTAAACTCCTGCGCGGAAAACCATCACCCAACAATGCACAACAGCTGATGTGCCCAGCGAGATAGAATTGAACTTCCTTGCCGTAAAAGTCCATTGACCGACAACAGCGAATTTGATAGAATTAGCTGATGTTACACCTGCATCTCGCCTCTTTGCCAAAATGTTCTCTCTGCCCATTAGTTGCATATGATTGCAGCCTCTCTACCAAAACTTTGGAGATTCAAGTGCCTTGATTTATATGAAATAGGTTCATACTTTTGTCTGTTTTGCTTCTCAGAGAGTTGCTGACCGACCCCAAACATGTCTCCTTCTGGCTAAGGCTGTTTTTCCCTTCAGTATCCACGAGGCCAAAAATCTGAGCACAACACACAAGTTCCAGAAAATAAGTGGAGAAACGCCCACAAACACAACTGATGTAAACGAAGCCTATCTTCAATGAAAAGTCTAGACATGTATAGACAGCAGAGTAAGCAACTCATTTTTCGATCCAAGATTTTTTCACTGTATTTTTCCAAGCAGCTCTCAGCACCTTTTTTTACATGCAGCCAAGAAACAAAGTGGAGCTTGTTGGTGCTGGAAATGATCTCCGACATTAAAACACCGGCAGTAAAGATCTCTGCCAAGGACACGAAGGTTTTCTCGAAAGACACCTGTGACCTCAAGGGACCGGACCAGCATGGACGCAGAACAAAAGCTGCAGCATCTTCATGACCAAGACACAAGGATCTGACACCACCGAAGATCTTTCCTAACCTCGGCGATCCAATGTGAATTTTGCAAACTTGTATGGCATTGATGTCAGCTTTGAACAGAAGCAACAACTAGCATCAACTGACTATATTGAAAACTGCAAGCAAGGTAGAAAAGTAGAATTGTTGACCAAGCCCGTTTGCAGAAATGCTACGGTAGACAGGCAACTCCAAGCATCTGGGTCGCGCAAAGCCTTGGAAGACCTTGTCCAACCTGGACATCTGAAATGGTGACAGCCACATGAATCGACCCCAGAAGCGGAAAAAAATGTATAAATAACGGCATTGTGCCCTTGTTCCATCTGCAAACCAAGCAACTGTGAGACACTGCAACGATCTGACATCTCCTGCAGGCTTTGACAACACGTCTGGAGTTGTTTTCGGCTTTTGGGTAATGGGGCAATCAACTCAGATTGAAATTGCACAGCTAACAGCTTTGTAACACTTAACAAAAATCATGGACCTTTTTAAAGGCAGAATACCTGTGACACCAGGCCACAAGCAAATTTTTCATCCCCAAAGATCACAAAAGTGGATCCTGCTGCTTTCGCAATAGCTGCCACCGGCTGAAGGACCTCAATCCAAGCATTTACAAAGGGCGCAGCACGCCCCCCTCTAAATCTTGCCAAGTCAGTGTTTTAACGTGTGATCCAACCTATACAGACTCCTCTAATTTTTGTTTGTCCCACATCCACATGTTCCATCTCTGTCATTGCCGAAGTAGAAAAGGAGCACGTTTTTTTTCGAAAGAAACTGTCTGCCTTGAGCATCCCAACTTAGCCCAAAAACTCAGGGTCCGATTCTGCATGCAACGAAACTCCGGCGCAGCTGCACCCAACAACACAGCCTCCATCAAACGACCAGCTGGCTGTACAAAACACCGGTCGGCCGACATCATATGGTGGATTACGTAAGCAGTGAAGAGTACTATGCAGTAATCATGTTAGTTTCGTGGTGATTTTTAGTGTATTGCTTGGTGTGGACCATCATCCTTGCAACCCAACCCAAACTCAACACAGAGCTGTGGCTAGAGGCAATAGGCTTAGGGAAGCCTGCTACTAACTCTTTTCTATGCTACTCCTTGAAAGAAACATCGGACCAACAGTTCAACAACTACGACCCATCACTGAATCACCCATCTACCTGCCAGAAGTCCAACTGAAAGTTCCAGGTGGGGTCTTCCTCGGGGCAGGGGGCAGGGAACACCAATGAGGTCACTACGAAGCTGGCTTCAAATTTCTGTCCATTGAAGTGGACTCATTCGAGAATTCCCATGAATTCTCTCATTGTCCAAGAAAGATGTGCCAATGAATGCCATGACGTTCTGAAAAAAGGGCCTCGCAAGAATGCCTCAGCTTGAGAAAAAACAGCAATGCATCCCTTCTTGCATCCAGTATCTGTCATGATAGCGCTATGAATATCCTGGCAAGCTGAGGATGAAGATGGAAAGGCACAAGACCTTGACAAATCTGACCTCTTCAGGAAAAAACACGTGAAAACTTGGTATTTCCTTACCATGCCTGTTACCAATACCTGCTACAACATGCTACAACCATAATTGCGGCCCTAGCCCCACCCCAACCAATCCTCCAGGGTGATGTCTACAAAGGACAAGCTCTGCTGCGGAGATACCGGGGACAATGCCTCCTGACAGGGAGAAGGATTCACCACCAGAGTCACCTGCAAAACACCCAGAAACGTGACTCCACATGCTGCATTCCCACCCCACCTGCCCATGTTCAGGGTTCCGCTCGGAGAGCCTGCATCAGGAAACAAAAACATAGCAATCGATGTTACAAGGCCAATGACACATTCCAATTCACTTCCACCTTACCTGTGACCCAGACAATTCTCAAAGATTTTTCATGATTTTTAGCGATTCATAGGTTCAATATGCCGGATTCACCTGGATCCAGGTCGGATCTGCCCACGACTCATATCAACGCCTCAACTGGGCAGCTAGTCTCCGGTTGGCCACCGATTTCACGCAACAAAAAGATCTACCGTTTAGAAATTTGGTTTTATACCCTGTACTTGTACCAGTCATTTACAGACCTTGATTAAAATCCCCCAATCAAAGCTGGCATCACAGTGTTTGACTTGCTTTAGCTTTCAAGGTACAAAAACCAAGTCCAGATGGGAAAGGATTTTGAAGCCAGAAGAGAACATGGAGACATGCTTAGACTTTGCTTTCCAAGTGTGTTTACATTCTCTCTCGCTCTCTCAATCTTTTCTTCCTGCCTTTCAAGACGTCTCAGCTGAAACAGCACAAACAGCATGGAGTACCATTCAGCAACCATGAGCCATGCAAAGGTTGGAAGAGTATTAGATGCGTCCAAGCAATCAAACTGAATCTGTCGAATTCAGGAAAGAAGAAGTCAGTTTGTTCATGCTTGTTATTGCTCACGACGTATTTACGGCCCCGTGGAATTGGCATGTTTTTACCACACATGTTGAATGCTACGCAACTGGGGTGGTGTGGGGTGGGCTGGGGTGGGGGGGATGATAACGTTCCTTGCATTGGCACACATGTTCAAAGTGCTACGGAATGGACTGCCTCGGTACATACTTCACACATGTTCCAACGTAATGTAACCCGTGTTCAAAGTGCTACGGAATGGACTGCTTCGGTACATACTTTACACATGTCCAAACCTGATAGAAAGTGGAAGTCTCTCAAACAATGGATCCCGAAAGAACTCCGCAACAAGCAGAAGATCACTCGTGATGTGAATGAATCCATTCGAGACTATGTGTTTGCGTTCGTTTGTCGAACAAACTGGGGAAACGCAAACACGTTGAAAAATCTGGCCGAATTGGCTTCCAGGTCCTGAGTCACCAAAAAAAACCGAGAAAAAAACGCGTGCGCTGGAATTTAATGATGGTCCCCAATAGAATTACGATTTGACGGCCTCAGAGTCACGTAAATACCATCAAAAAGGCCACATCGTTTTTTTTATAAAGATCAAAAACGCTGCAAGGGGCGTCAATTTCACAGATGCTTCGGTTTGCAAGCTACCAAAATCAGCGGGACCGTAGTCCCGTCGTGACCTTGTTATTGCAGAGTGGTGACGCGCTTAAATTCATGGGGGACAACCTGCAGATCTCAATTTCTACTTGGCATGCAAGTTTTGGAACACTGACAGCTGAATGCTGATCTTGTGTGGCAACATGCTAGAGCGGGCCTCTCTTCGTGGTTGAAATTTCAGACATCTTCCGCAGTAGGACATGTGTGGTGCAGCACATTGTCAATCCCATCCGAATGACCAGATTTCCATGGCAAAATCATGTCATGTGTATCTAGGCTTCACCAGCTGGTTCGAACCACACATGAGATGTTGCGACCAGCAAACTGCACCTGAGAAGTAGTGATTCAGAATAACACCAAGACAATGTGACAGAAGAAGCTTGTTCACTCTGCAGTCCTAGACTCCTTAGACAGTTCATACTGTACTGTACCACTTCTGCATCTGTTCCTAGTCACGTTGTTGCAACACGCAACACCTCTATTGTGAATCTTGACTGCTCGACTGTGCAGTCTTACAGTCGAAGTGAAACCTCTCTCCAAAAGAGAATATGATGCATTGCTGCAAAAAACTTAAATTGGATCCTTCTATCTGCCCTTCCGCATCTGCATCTTTCCAGGCCTCGCATAACATCGCCTGTTTCCGTTGGATGATCGGTTCAAGACAACTCAGGGTATCAACTTCAATAGCAAATCATGATTCAAAAGAAACCATAATGCATAGTGATCAAATCAAATCATTGTCAGATTTGGATAAATTAGGATTTTACATCTTACCCACACTTACCCACACATCATGGTGCCCAACGGGACTTCATCATGAAGCTCCCTTTTTGGCCTTGCAAACATCACCTGCGTATCCGTCATGTTGCGGCGATTTGACATGTGGAAAAAGAAGGAAAAATCAGATGAAGCCGTAAAAACAACAGTTAAATAACAACACAATGAACCAAGTCGAAAAAAGATGAGACTAAACTGACGGAACTTCTGTTTTCATCTTTGCATCGAGAGCATCTCAAGTTTGGGTTTCCCCACCTCGAGGTACGCTGAAATGTTGAGGTTGAGGTTGATTTGGTTTGTCCTGTCCTGTCATCTGGACTCAATCCGTTCTTCCAAATTCAAAGCTTGGGTTCCCTTTGGCTGCGACATGTGAGTATGTTGGGAGTCCTTCTGGCCAGTTGCTTTGACAAAAATAGCCCTATGAGATCCGATGAGGGGATAGTAGTAAAAGGGGTTCCTGATTCCTTTGCTGCACTTACACTTTTGTCAAGGTTTTCTGACACAATCTTTCTCAACAAAAGGTGCGAATCCCGCACAAAGAAACGAATTCTGAAGGCATGATGTCTCGATGTCCACGCCTGGATGTGTTTCTTCTTCATCGCTGTCGTCCACAACCTGGCTCCCCAAACAAACTCTCGGAATTCTATGGAGAAGGTCCAACAGTAATTTAATCATTTTGAACCTGGATATGTTGGCTGTACGTAGATATCCATAGATATCTCAATTTCATCGAAACTATTGCAGCTTCCGGTCAACCTTTGCCACGTTTCTTGGGGCACCTCTACCTCATACTCCCGACGCAGCGACTCATGGAGAAGCTGCGGGTCACGATAGCATCGTAGCCAATGTTCCACTTGAGACCGAAGCTTGGGACAACCTCATCCCAGTGACTCCAGCTGACTCCAATTTTCTCATATTTTTCTTTTAACACTTTTGGGGTGTTGTTTTTTTTAGAGAAAAACACCTGTGTTTTGCCCAAGAAAACGGTTCATGTGACACCAACACATTTGGCCAACAAAAATCAAAGGGCAGGCAGTACACAGTATCCACTCAATTCTCGTATCTTTGTGAAGAAAGAATGCAACATCCACCGCATCCACCATTGCAGCTGAGAAGCATTTCTCCACCAGCGCATGAATCTCACTTGCCTTAGCACTAGCTTCATTTAGCACTTGCCTTAGCAAGATTCTAAAGCAAATTGTCTTTCTTAACTCTCGATGTAGTTCGAAGATCTTCTACATGCTAAAGACTATCTAAAATCTAAAACATTCATAAACATTCTAGATATATTAAAGTCCAAAGGTTTGTGCAGCCTTTCTATCAAGTGTACGTAAACGAATTTGCTTTCACCTCTGCCACCTTTCAACTCCCATTGCTCTTGCCAGGCTACGATATCTTGAACTCCGGCACGAGATGACGAGGATGATGCCATTCAAATGAGCAAACGCTGATTATGCTGCGATGTGTTTGACCCTGCAAAAGACCTGTTCGTTGTGATCTAAAACTTAGGACTTGAAAGACGAATTTCGGATATTAGTTGAATTCAGAGATCTAGTTCCCTCAACTCCTCGCCAAAATTTGATTGAATGCAATCCTGATGGAATGTCCCGCAATGTGGAATACATCCAACGTGTCATCAACCCATACAAATTGCAAACTTTACAATAAAACAACCTCCTCCTCCTCCTCTGCTGAGCCATCGAAAAAGATTGAAAGTGCATCTGAAGGCACATCCACACCTATCCAAGCCACCTGCATTTGGAATGGTATCTCAGCTTTCATTGATAGCTCCAGCACTCCATTTTTGGGACCTCACTGAACGGTGCAGCGGCAGCGGGGGCGAGCTTCTGCACCCACGCCGTCCGCCGAAGTGCGCAGCGGCGAGATTGGGGAGTTGGCCTCCTTGGTGGCAGGGCAACGGCCAACAGGGACTCCCAGGTGCTCCAATTTCTGTCAAGCAGCTGGGGTCGAGCCCTTCTTGTGCATCTCCCACACCTTCCAAAAAAAAAATCCACCCGGTCTCAACAACACGAGGTCTTGTGTGTTGAAGCATGTCTTTGCGGTTGTCTTCTTGATTTTTTGCAAAATTATGTTGAGCAAAAAGACTCGCATCGCCAAGCCACTTACAAAAAAGGAAACAGACCTTTATAACTACCGTGATATAATCCATCATAACCCTTCAATCTAAAATTCGACCACCGCCCGCAGTGAACTGGGCAATCTGTTCAAAGCGGACTTCACCTCGTCCCAGTCATCTTCCCCTGAGATCTTCTCAGCGAAACGAAGGTCCAACTTATTCAGGTCCTCAGTAACCAGAAGTTGATACGCTTGGACCAAATCCTCCTAACCAAATGGGATGGGTTGAAGAATCATTATTCATAGGATATTTTTTTAGCAACTGCAATGTGCCTATTATTTAGATTAAAATGATGTGGATCTGCCTTGTAAATTCATAGATTGAAAACTCCATGGACTACAAACATCCAACCTCCAAACCCCAACAGCTGCAGCCATCAGCACAACTCATTTTGAAATCATTCATGAAGTCATTTTGGCTGCCACTTCCTCTGATTTTCACCACCTTTTCCAGGATTCAAAGTGTCACATCGTGCAGGCGAGCTTCAAAGTGGAGGTCAAAGCTTAGCTCACTTGAGGCGTCGCTATGTACCTCAGACCCGTTACAAAGGTACAACCACAAGCGAAACGAGATAGAAAAATCGTCTATAAGCAACATGGAGGAATAGAAAACTGCCTGTTTTCTGAGGTTTTTTACAAGGCTGGAACAGAGATAACCTTCTAATCTCATTTAAAAAGCACCACCACAAGGAAAAGAGAGAAAAATGCTGAAGCAAAAGGCAAAGTACATCTTCACCTCGAGCTGCTGACCACCCAGACCAAGAGTGTATTCCACCTGTAACAGCGGACTTGGACCATAGTTGAAAAGTTCCCTAGGGAAGATTCCGAATGTAACTCCGTGGAATTTCTGAATCAAAAGGGTTTGGCATACATTTTTTCCATCACAATCATTTACAGCAAAAACAAATCAGATGCCTGAGCGTGTGGGCCCATCGGGTGCGCCAGAGAAGTTACTTGCCTTCACCCAATGACCACCTAAACCGCCCGTTTTGTCACGTTCCTTCTCCTTGCCGAGGCTGATTTGTGGTGGGAAGTCACCCCATTGAAGTGTCATGAATCCGTTTATAGGGAAACCGTGGTAAAGGGAAAGCATCCGTTTTCGCATGCCATTGGTGTTTCGTGCATGACATTGGCTTTTTGACAAGCGAGCATATCTATATTCCGATGTGTCATGCAATTCAAGAAAATAGACTTCCATTTCAAGTGCCGGTCCTTGCGAGCTTCTTCTGCCTCTTTTTGTTTCTTTTGCTCCTTTGAAGAAGGAGTGGAATGTGACTCCCTGCCTCCAGAAAACTCTCCACAAGTTCAGTGAACATTTTGTGAAGGCGTTTTACATTTTACATCACAAACAAAGCTGTTTGACGATGTGGGTATAGGTATGTGGGCAGGGCAAAAAAGGATGACAATAAATAATATAATTATGCACTTTACATACGGTCAACATCCCAAAAATCAAGGTGATACGACGATACTGAGTTCCTGGATTGTAGCACCCATGGAGCATGTTAGGGGGACTGGGATTAACATGTACCACTGTCGCACTATTTGTCTCCTCACGTTTGGCTCGCCGCATCTCTTCTCGAAAGCGGCGCTCCTGGAAGAGGAAGGCACGGGAGATACGACTGACACCGCCACACATCTGCCAAGTTGGTCCCTGACCTCACCCTCCGGATCTTCAGCATCGCGCTCAGCTTTCGCCCTTCGTGATGCACGTCCAGGGCCTTGGCTCTCCTGCGTCAAAAATTTGGGGATGGCTATGGGTAATTCTGACCACCTAAGTATTATCTATCTAAGAGAAAGTATGGATTATTGTTGTTGGCAAAATAGGGTAAAGGCAACCACCGTATTACGAAGAATGAATACCATAACAAGGGATATGATCAAAAAAGACATTTCAAAAAAAGTTATGATTTTGAATACTGTACCCAGTTTCAAAATGTAAGATTTTCACTTCAATAATGCAAATCTAAATATCTCTTCTGATTGGAATACATGATATACTACACTGCTACATAAGATATCAGGTACATATTTTACCTTATACTGTATAAGGCAATGTTGTGGTTTTATGTCTTTATTTTGTTGAGTTAGTTGACATCTTTGTTTTCGTGGTTTTGTTTGGGTTGCATGGTTGTATGTGGTTTGTGATGTTTTATGCTGATAGAATGGATGAGGTGGGGTGGTGATGATGATGATGATGATGATGATGATGATGATGATGATGATGATGATGATGATGATGAGGCTGTGATGTGATGTTGCTATGATTTCATATGATGATATGTACTGTACTTAGGCCAGCCCACCTCTGCGGGAGCCGTAGATCTTTGAGCATCGTAGAGTGAACGCTGCTGGGGATCTCCCAGAATTTCCCAGGCTTTGGCGACCTCCCACATCTTCGGTGAAAGACATTGATTCAAAAAAAGGAAAATGATGGATTCCTTGACATTTGACATGAAAAAAAAAACGGTTGGTCGGTTGGTGTAACTTTCAGACATAAAACAAAACGATTTTTCCATCATTCCCTTTCCAAAATCAACTCCCAGCCTGTTGAAATCGGTGTTTGGCCTGGAGTTGCACCTCTTCAGAGCTGCCTTGCGGCAACTTATCTGGATGCACCTCGGGCAACGAGCCAATGCGCCACCAAATCCAAATGTGGCGAAATTGTTGTGTCTAGCACCCCAAAGCCTCTTATATGATCTTTATGAATACAGTATATATCTTGGATGATGAATATGTCGGAAGGGAAACCATGCATGTCTACAAGAACGTACGGATAGTTCTTGGAAGAGTTCCAAATCAACGCAACTCCTTTCAACATTCGTCTCATTTGTCCCGACGCCTTGCGAGCCAACTGACGAAAGGCCTCTTTCAACAGAACAATGACCGTGTGCACTGTGAACATGAAAATTGTGTCAACTCCCAAAAAGTGATTCTCAAGCTCAGATGTCATCGGAAACAACAACAAAAAACAGGATAGAGAATCGAGAAGAAAAGCTGTGGTAGCATTGATTTCCATGCAGGGATCCAATTAACAAGTATACCATCACCGACTTGGTTTAGCAAAAACTTCGGCAACTGTGCCTTGCCAATTTCCTTTGATGAGGCTGCTGGGTCCACACCCAAAACCTTGTAGTAGTCCTTGATTGATCCCCACAAGGACAAAAAAACACAGATGCATGGATGACAAGCTCACACTGTACATAATTCATTCAACATTTGATGCATCCTACCGACACTTCTGTACCTTTACTCTACTGCACATGCACAGCTAGAACCTGAACAAAATCCCTTAAATTTAGGGCTTACAATTTTCTATTGCATGATTTGGGGGTAATAGGTTTTGGACTGTTTTTTGGGATATTCATAGGCATTACCTAAAGGGGTGATGAGATTGGTGACCAATTGGCCTTTAACCGTGACTCGTTTTTGTCATACCTTGTGCAACCTTCTCAATTCACCCGGACCCCCAAATTTTCACCACTGAGCTTCGGCTTCCATGGAAACGAAAAGGGAGTCGAATCACCAAGAGCCAAATCTCCTTGGCTGCAAACGACGGGATACCACAGCATGATCCTTCAACTGCAAACCAGTTATTTTTTGCATAGAATCGCCCTATGGCATTGGTAAACTCCCACTAAGGATTCAGAAGTCGTTTACATACATTTGCTGCCATTGCTGCCAAGGTGCATGTCAATGACACAAACCACTGCAAGCACTCCACAGCCAAAGCGTCATTTCGCCATGCCAGGCAAAAAACGATGTGGGAACATCTGCACCTTGCTACCTGTTAGTAAAATCTGGCGCTTTACCAGGAACCAACGCATCTTCTTCATCAAAACGTTCTAAAGTGTTTCCAAGCAATGAAGGTTTAGCGGTGCATCATATTCAAATTTTTCGGTCTCTTGAATTGATGAACCCCACCATGAGCTTCTTGCAGTGTAGTATTGCAACTGATATCAATGATATTCAATGAATATCAATGTCATGAGGAGATATGCTTACTGCTGCCTACTATCTAGGTATGTTTCTTCGAGCTGGGAAGGGGCATGAAGAGGTTGATACGCAAGCAAGCCATTCTCGCCAAACTGCAAGCAAACCAAGCATATGACGCAAGTGTTCTCATTCCAGCATGACAATTGATGCGAACATCATGTTTTCCTTCTCTCCAAGTTCAGTCACTCAAGACTCAGGGCTTTGTCACATTACCATGAGACTACGTGGGTTGTGCCCACCCAGTCACCTTCCTATGGGCCAGAAAATAAGAACTGAACCCAGTATGGTCGCGGAATGTCGTGGAGTCGTGGATCTTTGGTGCTCCAGAAGTCTATCAGCACCGGGCCGGCCAAGGTACAGGGGGTCTCGGGTCCTTTGGACCAAAATGCCCGTTCTTGCAGGAGTCCCCGCTGGGCCATCGTTGAGGTGCACCAAAGCAAGCCACCTCCGGAAAATGACACTTTGCATGAAATGCGCTTTGGCATCCATCGCAGATCCCAAGATCATTGGTTCATTCAACTTCAAGCAGCTCGGGCTGTCTATCCTCGCTAGGGACCCAACAGTCGCAGAGGTGGTTGTGGCCTCAGCAGGCGTGTTCAGAAGTTTCCAAAAAGTTTTGCTCTCCTCTGCAAAATGCCGAGCAAAATCCGACTAAATACAATCTGGATTGCAGGCGGAATAAAGGAGAAGCAAAAAAGATCCAAAACTATCTTTCGTCGAGATGCCATCAACCAATATTGCAAGTACTGCTCAGTGCTCCAAACACAGCTTGCTGCAATTGAAAGCAGCTTCATGTCATAGTCTCCCTCGCTCCAAAGTAGAAGGTAGGACAAGGCAGGTTCTCAACCAAGGATGTCATCACTTGGGAGCTGAGTCAGGCCCATTTTTGTGACCGCAAAGATGGATTGAGAGGAGCTGAGCCCACCAGCACCCCACGCTGTCCCTGGAAAAGGGCCCCTGTGGGAGAGCAGTGTGGGGTTGTGGTGGTGCAGCTCCTGGTCAACTTTTGAGAGGCAATATGGCAATCTTATACATCTGGGCAGGAGCCCGCCTAGCTCAAGGACAGCCTCGAAACCAGGAGCATGTCCCTTACCAGGTACAGGTCATTGACCTGTAGGAGCAGCTAGTACGTGGCCCATAGAAGTGCCGGCCATCACTGCGGTAGATGACTGGCGTCTGGCCCGTCTCCGTATGTGAAACGGAGAAGTGTTTCTTTCTTCGACCACGAACGTGATCATCAACCGCACCCAAGCGGAAGCTGCCCACCTGGACGAAGTTATGACCAAAGAAAACACCCGTGGCCTGTCCGGCTTTCCATCTCCTGTTCCAAGCATGATAACGGGATCCACCCCTCTTGTTCTGGACCCTTCCGTTCTCGCCCATGAGTTGGACGACCCTTTTGTTGGAATAGGAGATGCTGAGATACTTTCCACCATGGTCAGCAATTCTCCACCTGTAGATTTGGATGAACTTGTCACCGAAGTAGATGCAATACCTTTTTGGACATGGCAGCATTCCAGCACTCTGCCGAATGATTGGCCCAAGAGATCGACATGTGGACCAAGACGTTGTGCTGCTCATCTTCATCACACCCGCCTGGGTGTACTTCCATCGGATTGGACAACTAGTAGTGAAGGATGGTGCAGGATGGTCCAGGATGGGCATGTCAGTGTCAAGGCACTTTCTCAACCACATCCGGCCGTGAAGCCTTTCTCCCACATGCGGCTCTCGCAATCAAAGGTTTGGGAAAGGCGACAAACCACTGCTCGAAATTCCTGAACCGACTCCACCTTGCGGCGTCCAAATATTATCACAAATTTCTTGTCCACTTGTTCTCAATGAGACCACCTTCATCCTTTGAAATGTTTGAAAAGAATCTGACAACTAAGGCATGCCAAGACACTGACATATCATTGTAAGTGAGATCCAAGCCGGATAATGGGAGCACTTGACTGTTGCAACAGCCATACAAAAAATATGTTATGCGCTGCAGTGACCGTGAAATTAATCGATTGCCTGAGGATCATCGAGGTGCATCACTCTTCAACTCTTCACCTCAACCTGTTTCCACTGTGTCAACCGGAAAACTTCATGCAAAAACCTTACAAACGAGCAACAACAAGGAAAGGACACAAAATCCCTTGCTGTCTGAGGTGCTGGTTAGGTTCAAAAAGACTTGAGGATATTGCTTGTCTCTGCAGGCCAATCCATAGCAAAGGCTCTCAATCCCAACATCCGTGACTTGATTGGTACCCAGAAGCAACTCATCTAGGCCGAAAAAATGTCCTCAGACTGTGACACCATGTTGGACAGGCCAACAAATTCAACATTTTTTCTCATAACATCGAGGGATGAGGGGAGAGGGGCTGACGATCGACTCAGTCGATGTGTTGCATCCAAGAGACCTGAGTCGTTTTGTCGAAATTTTGGTAAAAGCTCTGCTAAGACTTGAAGAGTTCCATCGCCCACCGAGTTGCGACCAAGATCAAACCTGAAGTCAGCCAGCGTCGGGAAACTTCGGTCCTTTTGGCTGCTACATAGTAGTCCGTATGTGTGTAACATACTATATACATACTTATCATATGTATATAGTATATATGTAAGAATTCTGGTATACAGTATAGAAAATGGTCATTTAAATGCATATCACAACATGTGCAAATGAAGAATCTACATGAGCCTTTGACAATGCCAAGTGGTTTGGCCTCCGGAAACCCCGATGGCATACTGCCCGTAGAAGTGGTGCAGCCCCCTGGTCTGTCAATCGGCAGCCCCGCAGAGAAAGGCAGCTGAGGCAGGGGAACACCTCGAACTGCAACAGCTTCAGCTGTCCCGCAAAAAGGCTATAGTGGACCGGTATCCAATCTAAATACATTCCATCTAATACTTTTAGTCACCCTGAGCAGAGTTTCAAAAAGAAAAATACGGGTCCATCTTCAACTTTTCCAACCACCAACCAGGTCAAAGAACAATTCGTTGGAGTTCTGAGGCTCGCACTTCACTACTAAGCATCTCAGTGAAGAGTGCTGCTGCTGCATCACTCAGGCGTGTTCTCTCCAGATCAAAGACCTGATGGAAGGATTCCAGATAAAACACCACTAGGCGATCAACCTGAAACGGGACCTGCCTTCAAGGAAGATACCTGCAACTTCTCCTTCAAGAGGAAAATGCCTTCATCCTTCGAGGTGAAATGCATGACCCAACAAAATCCAGTGATTTCTCACCAAAACAAATTACCATTTTGTGATTGGCCAACTCAAGCGGTGATATCCTTGATTGGGCAATTGCGAAGCTCCAGGTGTTCCAGGCCGGGAAGTAGTCGCGCCAAAGCATCAGCACCTGCCCAACGATTCTGATTTGATGGAAGGTGCTTCCAATAAAAACCTCATTTTTGGAGGAAACATGGGGGAAACTTGAGCTGAGGGAACACGGGAACATCCCAGCTTCCTTCCAACTTTCAAAAGTCACAACTAAATTCTAGATGACGTTCCAAATTTGATTGTGTTCTTGCGTTTTGCTGCTTTTTGATCAACAACAAAAAGATTGCTCGCCTGCTGCTCCAATGTTGTTCTCATTCAGCTTTAAGCATCGCCTTGTCAGGTCAACACCCCATTTTCCCCCCCCCCATCAGCTGTACAGCTTGGGCACCCAACAAGCAACCACCGGTGAGGGCATCTGCCAAGGCTTCCAAGCTAATCTCTGTGAGATCATTGGAGCTCAAGGACAAAATCTCCATTCTACCTGAGGTCTGGAAACAACTTGGCAAACAAAAGCCTGTCTCAAATCCAACACTCAGAAGATCAAAGACCTGGATGGCATGGGGATTTCTTTAAAGATTTGGGAAGTCCAATTGAAGTCCACCGGATGCAGTCAATGAACGTAAAGTGCCCGCAGCAGGTGCAAGCAAAGCTACAACGCCACCATCTCCCAAGGAATTGCCTGGACGATCAACAGCAAGGTTTCGACTTGAAGATCATTGCAAAATGATGCCTAATGTATCATGTATGGTCAACTCAGTCTTAATTCTAACCCAAGAACCTTCAATCCTGTCTGTCCAGGCTTCTAGTCAAACGGCAAATCAAGTTGCATGGCATACATTCACATATCATGTACAGTAGTAACTGTCGCAGATATATTATCTTCAAGCCAATTCCCTGCAATCTTCAACCGGAACCCCTGTCAAAAGCTAGAACTCCAACTTTCCCCAAATAGAACCTTGAAGTAAAAGCTGCTTCAAAGCCAGGGACGGTTGTAGCAAGCGTCCCAGCATAGAGCTACCAACCTTCAGAAGTTTCACGCATCAGACTGGCATGAGATCATCTTGAGATCTTACCCTTTGCCAATCCCACAAGCAGTGAGAATCATTTCTCACATGATGGTCAATCAAAGGATCAACTGTCAACCTCTGTGAATTTCCAGGGTTCCAACGTAGCCCGGGAAAAGGACATCATCAATGTTTTTTTTCGGGCAAGGTCAGTTTCCAGGACATGAGAACCATCCCATTTCATCCCTCAAGTGTATCACTGTATCACCAAAACCCCCACCAAGTCAAGTGACAGGGCCCAAACCACAACGCGCCAAGCCCAGAGAACAGTCCTGGAAGATCAACTCTGTGTGGATTGACAAAAACAGGGATGTCAATGGCTTGGAGCAGCTTCAGTTGACAACTTCCAACTAAGAGCGAGCAGCCATCAGTGAAACTGCCAGAAAAAGTGCCACTTATTTTCCAAGGCATTTCACTAAAGGGAAGGAACCGTTTCAAAACCAATTTTCATCTCAATATTCAATAGAACAAGCCACCATGAAAAACTACATCCTCCAACCGTACTCACAAATTTCAACAGTGGCGCCTGTGCTTGCATGTCTTTTCTCAGGTGCTTCACGACATATTCCAAGGTCTGCGGTGTGAGCAATAAGCCGCCCAGATCGACAAAGCCATTGGCCACTGCCTTGGATTAAACCGTGGTTATGTTGGAATACTGATCGCCTGAACATCCTGTGAAACTTGAAACATCCAACATTTTTTCTCGATGCTTCAGATCACTTTCAGAAAACCAAAAAAAACACAAATTTGTAACATTCACCATCATTTTTGTTGAAAAAAAACCTTAGATGGTATATTCCAGTACTGCAAGCAAGGTTCAGCACATTCCACCAGTCGGGCATCTACCTCTTCCAGTGTCACCATCGAGGCCTTCCGGTGTGATGGAGCCCTACCACTTAGAGACAAGAATCTGGAAAATGAACCAATTTGAAGAAAATGTTTCAACATGTTTCAACTGTTTAGACTCTTTGGTAGAAAATACCAAACTCTTGTATGGACAAGCATCCTGTGCCTCAAGAATTAGCTGCTCTTTCAAAGTCAACCAGGGAATCACCCAAGGGTCTGCAAGAGATGCCACCACGTTTCTGGCAGTCTCTACCAGGAAGTCCAACTCTTGCCTTGAAACACACTTCAGCATGCATTTGGAATCTGCTAGCTGCACAGCATTAATGGCACCTTGTTCTCTTCCTCGCCCATGAAAGTGGCAACTCCACCGGCAGGGAAGCTGTCTCGGCTGGGCCTGCGAGTGGACTAGACACAGGATTTGGGTTCTGCCATGCAATCCAAACAAAAAACTAGAGGAACCCAACCATCTAACATCTCAAACACCAGCCAAATGCCACTTACCATGCCTGTGATCCAATAAGCCCTCTTGGTTAGAGCCACGCGGACATCACGCCCAAATCTGACATTGGTTGTGCTACTGTGGGCCAAATGTGGATGCAGCAAGAGAACATCTCCTGCATTGCCTTGGATTGCTGTCGCACATTTCTGTTTTGAATCACAGATTTTGCGAAGCGAAGCTCTCTGGTATTCATCCAGTGCTTTAAGCCAAGCTACAGTATATCTCATACTCAGGGTGCCTCTCAACATCCACTGCCTTCCGGGGTGGAACAGAAACCCAGGCTGAAGCTGTTTCCGAGTCCCAAGGGCCTGTGCTTCCTTACATAGGCTTGCATGGTCCAAACCATCTTCTCCAGCTTCAACAAGGTGCCGCGCCATGTGAAAGTGTGAGGCTAACTTCACAGCTGTACCAGCACCACCCATGGCTGTGTCCTGAGTACAAGCCCAACTAATGAAATCCCACAATGAACAGAACGGTTCACAACAGGAATCCTCGGGTCCGGAACCCAGCAACATGTGCAATTTCTGCCAATCACAAATTCCATCAAACAAGTCGGCGAAAAAACAATCCCTTCAGTAAAGCCACTGAGCACCCAAAAAAAAACATGTATCCTGTCAAAAGTCCTAAATTTCTTCCAAGCTTCCGTGAGCACAACACAAATAATGATGGCTTGCTGTGGACAAAAGAGTCGATGTTGGTACCAGGATCCATCCAAATGGTATTGACAAGGTGCCTCTGAAAAAAAAAGACTTTTTGGGAAAAAAAATATTTCAAAAAAATCCTGAGACTTTCCGTTTTCGGGTTGGTGTTTTTAGTCTGCAAGTGCAACTTCCGGATGTTCTTGCCTCAACCCGGCTGGCTTCAACCTTAGGCGCAACAAATCATCCAAGAAATTTTCGGAACCAACAGATTTTTAGGTCCAAAAAGGTCAGAAAACTGGCTGCGACTGGTAGCTTCCCAACTTCCGGCTCGGCCATGGCATCCCAACTTAGAAGCTGGAAATCGCATGGGTGCCTCAGTGCAGGGTCAAGGTAGGGTGCCACTTGTTAGGGATGACATGAGTTGGTAGCAAGAAAAAATGATCCAAGCTTTGGCAAAGTGACCCAACCAAGATCGTCTAAACCCTCCATACTCCATCGTCCATGGCCCAGCAAATCATCCAAAGCATCATGCCTCAGACATCAAGGGGTAACCCATGTCTAGCAGGAGCAGGAGGGGCAAAAGCAAACAGGGGGACCACGATGAAAATGACAAGGATATAATCGTCAATCAAAGAAACTTCAAAGTCTGAAGAGAAACTCAAAGACCTAAGAAGCATCACTATATAAACAAGTATCATCAAGCAGCTGGAATTAACCAGGCCACACAGTGGAAAGTGAAAAAAGATGCGCTCATTCAACCGGCCTTTTTAATCCCTTGTCAATTTTTTGCGGTCTATGATCTCTTTTTTGTCCAAGGTGCAACTTTTTGTGGTTCTGAAAGGGGTCACTTGGAATCTGTTGCTTCATCATCACATCACCTGGCCATTGCCATTAGCCCACAAGTGAATACGATTCCAATTGTATTCCCAACATCAAGATCTTCTCCCGGCCTCGTTCCCATGAGCTGGGCCATTTAAAGCTACCAATCGCCTGCTCCTGAACTTCCGCGGCAGCCCAAACAGAGGTGACAGCCGCCTCAACTGCATCACATGGCAGGACACCACGCACCTGACATGACATGGAGGGACTGTGGGCTGTGGCCGAGGTACAAAAAAAAGTTACACAAACATTCACACTAAAGTCAGAAAACAAAGAGGTCGATGGTATCGTTGATTCCCACTCGTTTCTACGACTTCACTGACTTCTCTCTTCAAACTTCAAGAACTCATTTTTACATCCATTTACCTCACTGACATGAGTCAAAAAGCCCTTGTCTCAGTGCCTTGACAAAGCCTGCAAGTACAAACTGTGCTTTCTCCCGAGCACTCAGCGCGCAGCCATCTTGCAGATCTGCTACAGCGGCATACAAATCGTCAGCCACGTCAGCCATGGAGCGGTGTTGCCGCGAGCGTGGAAAGCCATGGGCATTTCTTGGAGGGAATCCAGTTTTGGGCATGAAAGTCCTTCTGTTTTCTTTGATGTTTTGGCATCTACATCCCCTGCCAGATGGTACAACAACATACCCGGATCCAAAGTGAATGAACCCATGAACATGGGGACAGTGGGCATTGTCATACTTGGTCCTTGCTGATATGGAGCCCACACATTGCAGCTGTAAACATTGAAATAAAGGACGTCCCAATCACACCAGTTCAAATGTGAAAAACTTGCAGTACACTCATACAATTCTATATGCTCAAATGCCCCAAGTTGTATGAAACATTTAAAATAAAAAAACATACAACTTTGGGCATCCATTCCAATACGAATTGAGTTCAGCTACTTCCAAGTCACCTCTCCTCCCTGCTTCAGGGAAACATCCATGTGATGAGTATCTTTTTCCATTCCTTTTTTCTCATTTGACTGGTCCTCACCTCTGCACGGCCATTGCGCACACGTCACTTTGCATCTTCTGGTACAACAGGATGAAATACACATATTTATTTGTTTCTGACTTTGGCATCAGAAAAACACAATATCAACATAATACCAATGAATTAGAAACATCATCCAATCTTAGCCTTAGCCCTTCAAACCTTGATTTTGCAAAATACTTCGTCCAAACACATTCGGAATGGCTTCCAAACTAAGTCTGTTGTGACCAGAAGTTGGCAGCAAGCGTTGGTCTTGCAACAGGAACCCTCTATGCTTCAGCCTATCAGATGATGTACCATGTACCAGAACACATAGCCTTCACACACATAATTTGCATCATACTTTTATCTTATAAAACATAAATGAATAATATACAGACTTGTCAGTAATAAAGAAATGTATACTCTAATCACATCACAATATGAAAATATATGTATATAATCCTATATAATCTACTTTCATAGACTTCTCAATAATTTGCTGTGGATTCCGTTGCAAGTGCCCAGGTCCATTCTGAGCTCACCCTGGTTATTCGCCTTGCCTTACATCTAATGACTGAAGAATCTTCAGCACTGTCCAAATGTGCGAAGATATCAATATCGCCACATTGAGCTCATCAACTTGGCTTGTTTTCACACATGGAGCTGTTGCTACCAATGAAACAGGATGATCTGTTCCAACAGTTGGGTTGACTTTTGACTATCTACAGCAAAACCTGACGTATGTTGCCCTGGCCTTACAAAGGTCTCAGGCACATTTCACTCAGCCATTACTCTGAGTCAGACCTGCAGGACAGCTTCCGCAGACCACAACTAGACAACTGACTTCATTTTTTTGGAAACATCTTGGTACCAAGGTCTTGGTACCAAGACCATACCCCAATCACCAAAAAACATTAAAAAATACGTTACCCTGGAGGAAACGTCCAATCCTCTGACCCAACTTGAAGTCCTAGGTCGCCCTGCAAGTCAATCATTTCAGCTCGAGCGCCGCCCTGGCAAGTCAAACACTCAAACGATGATTTGACCAAACAGGTGGAAACATGCATGGCAAAAGAAATGGCTGTGAAGTCTGTCCATTTTTGATGTGACAGTGATGTCCTTGGCAAACTTTTGGATGGTTTCTTTTTTCAATTTGCAATCGAACCCGGCACCTCGTCACCTTCGCCCTCAGCACCTCGTTTCTCATCCTCAGGATGTTTTCAACAGATTCTCCAAGAAGGATTCTGAACGAATCAACAGGAAGAAAAAAAACAGGCCTTGACCGCAGAGATGGTGGACCAAGAACAGTCCTGGACACACGCTGATCTCAACAAAATACAAGGACTAAGGACTGCCTGAGTGAAAGCTGCTCCTCATCGAAGACAATGGCTTCCACGGAGTCTTCGTCTCCACGCAAAGTGTCAAGAATGCCCTGCAACTGGAGGAATCCAAGAAACTCAAACCCGAAAAGCCCATCTGATTGGCACATTTTTTGTGGCATAACAAACAAAAGGAAGCTCATCTTCCAATTTTTTTCTTATCCAAGTCTTGAGGTTCCAGGTTCCTTCCCCTAACTGAATACCATAGTGACATAGTGACATCCATCTCAATGACCTGGGCAAAGGGATGAAGTACCACATCATCAGGTCTCAAAGGCGACCCACAAACCTTGCCAAGTTGGAAGTTTCGGATCTCGCCGTCGATTGCTCATGGCAAATGATGTGGTCCGAAAAGATGCCATTCTGAGCATCCCAACCGGACAAGTCCAACGTTTATCCAAAGATCTCATCCTCTGATTTACAGCGATATACCTGATTCAACCAAACTCTTCATGATTTTTCCAAGCTGCAGAGCATGTGCCGAACAATTCTCTTAGACATATACCTATTGATTCTTGTTAGATCTTTGACCTACATGAGTACTTTGCAGCAAATTGTCGTGTTCAAAACTTAGGCAGACGGGAAAATGCCATAAATAGAATGTGTGCGGAGTCTGAGGGCTGGGAGAAAGCCCTGCTTTCAGTGACGATTGTCGATGACAAATTTCATTGACAAATTTTGCTGACACATTTCTGTGATGTACTTCACTTAGCAAAAGTGCCAATTCATTGTTGTGCGGCATTCACAACGGTTCACCAAACTCGTGTTGGGAGGAGAGAATCACGGACGATAAACCATCAGAATAAAAACATCAACTTTTTTGGGGGGCGGACGAGTGAAGGTCGAACACCTGGATATGGTGACAATCCTTCCCAATCGCTGCTTCCTGCATTCCAGCAGCAAAAAGCAGACTTCTTCATAGGAAGCCCAATTTGTTTGAAAAACAATACAGTCAGAATTCTCCCCTTTTCTGGTTGCGAAGCAAGGAGTCCACCCTTGTCCTCAATGGGGCAATGAGAAACTGGACACAATGGCCTCAGTGTAAAGCCACTGCTTTTTGGCCCGTCCGCTGGATCAGGCCAACACAGGATGGGCAATGAGAAAAGGCAGGCGGCAATGAACAGGCGGTGCAGCATTCTCAGAACTTTGGAACTACTTGGCTCTCCCTTCTGTCTTTCAGGTGTTCTATAAATTGAAACACAATTTCATCTTTTTTCGAGCTTTAGCGCAATCATACGCAATCATCCGAATCATGTTTCAATCCAACAAATGTTCATGTGCCACTCATGAATCCCTCTGCTTCGGCGGTATTATCTCCTAACGTCGCGACAGCATCACGGCACCAACTCCGGGCCAATGGACTTCAGAGTTCGTCCAAAGTTACCTGTGACTGCACACTCGTCCTGGGAGATATGCAAAAAATTGGTGCAATGATTAAGGGAAATTCGCAATCTTTTACAACTCAACATTACAACCATGGTTTGTTGACTTGCCAATTTTAAAGTGAAGTTGAAGTCTCCATAAAAGGCTACATGCCCCAAAAAGATACCAGGTCCACTCTGAGAATTTCAGGTGGCCGCACCCGGCCAATCTTTTTTTTGTGTGTACCACATCTTGTGGTCATCAACAGCACTTCAAGTGGGGGGGAAGGGAAAGATGTCTTCGACAGGCAGCTTTGGGAAGCCGTATGATCTGTGGTTTCATTTGTTCCAATCATTTTGAGTCATACCCACACATCACAAACTCACTCTTGTACTTTAAAGCCCTTCGAAGCAATAAAGAATCTCTGCAAGCTTTTTTTGGTGAAACTGCTACAAACTGCGACAAAGCACACCAAGGGGCTTTGTAAATGCTGCGACTGCTTGACACTTTTTCAATTCTTTTTGGTAATACCTTTCCAACCTTTCTGACGCGAGGTGCGTCTCCATGCTCGGGTCGCCCAAAAGCGTGTCCTCTTGTCCCGCTTCCATACTGGCCACCTGACGGCGGTTGTGAACCCCAACTGCAAGGCCGCCGGGTCCACCAACTTTGCCACCATTTTGGTAGCCGAAAACGACGGGAACCCGTCGCGGTTCAAAGGCAACCCATAAAGAAACCTCCTTAAAAAAGCCTGTGATTGAAAAAGGATTGCTTCAAGCCTCACTCTGTGAAACTTTGAGCATCGGTGTGAAACACACCATCAAATTGGGGTTCGGCAAAACAAATGCCCCGAGACATGCGAAGTTCTGCACGGATCAAAATAGCCAAGCTGTGAAAGGTGACTAATCAGATGAGTTATGAATCATAAGGACAGGAAAATGTTCAAAGGTGAAGTGAAAATTTTCTGCGTCATCCGCCAGATTCCATGGTTGGATGTTTTGGCTGGATGAAAATTTAAAACTTTCCAAGTCAACAGGGTTTGAAGTTTTGAAGGGATCTAAAATCAACACATCACTTTTTTGTCCACTCCCTGGATTCAACGGATTCGACCTGTGCGATGAGACGTTCCACCCGAGCTCTGCCAGTGCTCACGGTTTCTTGGGACCTGGAGCGCATGGTAAAACGATGCGGAAGGCAAGAGTGGCAGTGTGGGCCGATGGGGGCCGATATGGGGGAAGAAAATTGCTACGAAATGAGCAAACACGCAACATGATCGACATGATCGACATGATCTCCAGTGATAGTCTCAAGTCGGCCCCAAGCTTCGTCGAATAGGTATCCCACAGGGTTGATTCGGTTCATTCCACTCCAGTCGTCCATATCAAACTCCAGCTTTTCGACGTCCGACTTGCTCCACGTCGATCTTTAAGCTCGGCATGGCACCACCTCACCGGGCCCCTTCCCCTGGGACACGCACCGCGCACGTATTCTAGCAATGATGGACGCAACAGACCTGCAAAGGAGCGTCTGAACCTATGAAGCTTTGAACATGCTGGGATAAGAAAAAGAACTCCGAAACTGAACTCTGAAAATCAGAAAGCTGCAGTTGAAACGACAGAGCGTCGTGTCAACATACAAAATGTTTCAATCTAATGACTGCTTCATCAACGATTGTCATTCAACATGGCAATGAGAGCTACCTTTTTCAATTTGTTCCTCGGTGCTTCACCTTGCTTGGGCTCAGAAACTTTTTGAAAGTTTCGTGCAAGCGCTGAAACATTAGCAAAATGCCAAACTGCTGCAAGTCACCTTTGGCTTCTCAACAGCTAGTTTCAGCTGAAAACTTGAAGCTCTATATGTTCCATACATAGCTGCTATTCCATGCTCCGCTTGACCCTGTCCATGTCGTTTTGCCGGCGTTGCCGCTCCATCAATTCCACATCCAGGCCTTAGAACAACTCCATCAGCTGCGATATCAGCCATGGCATTGTCGGCATTGTTCCGAACAAATCCAAGTCACTAGAAAGTCTGCGATGGTGAACTCAGCCCGGTCCTGAAAATATCACAGAAAGCTACGATGGAGTCATATGCACATCATCTGCAAATGTGAACTCTGATTGCGGGATAGTCTCTTGGACTCAGTCTAACCATTTCTCTCTCTCAAACGACACCAGGGTCCTGCATGAACACTTCCATTAAAGACGCAACTTCATGCCCGGGACAGCCCAACTTGCAAAGCAAGGCTTTCACCTATCCACAAAGTCTGAGTCGAGATTGCGTACGACTCTTGTTGATGGCTATCACATAAAAGAAAGGGGAAAAATGAAATCAGGTCGAATTAAAAAGATCATTTTAACTTGGTCAGAAATCTCACACATTTGCCTTCTGTTCAAAAACAACCGACCAAACCGGCCTTTTCCAGATCTGTTGCCTTATACAGTCGCACAACGACAGGACAATTCTCGATGATTTTCAGGTTGATTCTGGAGAATCGTGTAATCTTGGCCAAGTTGCATCATCTTTCCCTCGAAGATCCTGCGGACCAATGACTATATGATGCTCCCAACAAGACTTTGAACAATTTAGTTGCCTATGTATACATATATTCATACATACGCATATGTACATATCTTTTATATTATGTTGTATCATGTGTGTATATACAAAAACATATTTAGTCACTATGTCATACAACGTTCTACTCAAATGGCAATCCTAAGGATGGCTGCTAGAAATTTCCCCAACTGCACCGCTTCAAGCTCACCATCACCCCGTTGCAGCCCTCCTGCTGAAGGAGTTGGGTCATTTTAGAAAGAAGGCTATTGGCTTCCGCAGCCTGCTCTACCGGGAAATAGATCGACGACCTTCAGAAAGAGAGCATAGATAAATGAGCAAATGAGATAAGATAGAAATAGAAGAAATGAATGACCAAATCTGCAGATTGGGAAGCAGGCCCAGAGGACAAGAGGTAGACATAGGCACCCGTTTCGCTCGGTGCCCAATGTTCAGGACCAGCAACGAGATCCTTTCGGTGGATGCCAAAACGAAAATCTGAAAATCCATCCATTCGTTGGCTCAGTTGGCTCCTCCTTTGGGTTCACCCACGCGAATTCGCAAGCACCTTGACGGAGCAGTGCTGGCAACGTCACTGGCTTGAACCTGCCAATCTGACAGATCTCAGGACTCTTGCAGAACACCTATCGAATTTGAGATCTCAGTTGCTGAGCCCAAAAAAGGTCCGTCAGTCTTCATGTCCATCTCCTGCCTCCCTGCTTCTTTGAGCACGGGGGTGTAGGCCTCAAGGTGCTAAAGATAGTGTTTCAAGTTTCAAGAGCAGAGAGCTTCATCAGTGACTAGCTGACAAGCTTCACTGCAAAAGACATTCAAAGAAAACAACTAGGACCAGCACTTCTCGCCATTTTCTAGGTTCTTCAAAACGTAGGGAAGACTCAGTGGTATCTCCAGTCACGGCCTTTTCACAAGCGAGCAACTGAGTGAAAGTTTCTCGTTTGCAGAATTGACTGGGCCTGCACAGCCACAACCTTGCCCTGGGAGTCAATTAACAGAAAGCCACCATAGGCCAAAAAGCAAAGTTCCGGGGAAGCGCTGACCTCTGTTCAGGCTATATGTGCTCTGCTGAAGGCAATGAGTGTTTTAGATGTGCGAAACACAATGCCTCAAAGACACGTATGAGCTGCCCAAGTTGGAAGAAGCAATTTGACAAAACACGCGAAGTGTGATGTGATAAAATATAAGATTATCTTCAGTTCAGCCCTGCAAAGACATGAAGCCGCTCTGCAAATCTAGCAGCTGCTAAGAAGTTCTTCTGCAAGCTTTCGGCTGCATTTGCACTGGTCACCACAGGATCTGCCCAACAAAGCTCCTTGGTGTTCCAAAAATGGCCCGCAGTGAGATCACAACAAGGCACAATGGTTGTACTGGTGGCCATTCAAATCACTCTCACTGATATCACGAAAACATCAACTCCAAGCAGAAGCCATCCCATAATGACTTGTTGAGTGTCCACTGATTCTTTGGGAGCGTTGGTCCAGCTGATAGGCACTCTGGCACGTGGGCTACACCTGCCTCCCAAGATCTCATCAAGTGCGAAACAAATGGTCAGCTTTGCCACAGGAAAGGTAGCATTGGCACTTTGATGATTCAAAAATGCAGCCCACCTGTGCAGTCGCTCAGTGACACATTTGCCAATTTTCCCGTCCTGGTTTGACATCCATGCTGACACGTGCAACTAGGGCTGTGAACTTTGATAGCAACATGTGCAAACAAGCTGCAATTCGACTTTGAACCTCATTTCGCAGCTTGGAGTTCTCTTCACAAACAAATGGACATCACAAAAGTGCAAGATTTCTACTTCAGTAAACTGCTCTTCTGAAATCCACAGAAACACGAACATACACGAAGCATAGGCCAATGACTTGCCGTCATCCAGTAGCTTGCACTCAACCTGTGCACGGCTGAGGCCCAAGGGTGCCAACACCTGTGGAAAGGCCTCAGTTCACATCATCACATCTCGGAAAATGAAAAGCTGCTTGTGAACTTGTGAACGACCTTCTCATCTGGCAGCTCCAAGAGCGCTTTGAGTTGACCTCAATCATCAGCATCCACCATTTGATATGCCAACGTTCCATCAAGAATCAAGATCATCAAGTCCCCGGCCTGATGATACACCTGACAGGGTTGCAGAATCCACCACTTTGACCTCAGTTTCAACCAAAAACAAAACAATTTTTTTCCTCTGCCTGGCTGTCACCTCTAAGCTCCCTGCACCAGCCTTTTCCATCTTGTCAACAACCTGCATCCATCAACTAGCCACCGTTCGTCGTTAGCGGTCAATCGGTCAATCGGTCAATGTCTCTAGCCCGACCTCTGTAGGGTTCGAAAGAAAACCAGAACCAAAGGTGCCCACTCCAGGGATATGAGCAGCTCTCGCTGCATCCAACACCATGTACACCTGCAACGTTGCAACGTCTCAATGTTTCAATGCTTCCAATCTCGGCAAGAAACGGTGTCTGCTGAGGCAGATGTGGGGAAACCCCAATTCATCGTCTTCGTAGTTTACAGCGTACGACTCATACGACTCATGACTTAGAATTTACAGCAGCTTCGCGTGTGCGTATCCAACTCATTCCTCGTATCTTATAACTCATTTTCATAGTCATAGTCACTCATAGTGTTGATTCCGCGCCTCAGATAAACCAGCATCAAGGGCGTTCAGGCAACTGTCCAAGACGCAGAAATCCAAGGCTAAACCTCACAACGCTGCAACTTGGGAAGTGTTTGAATTTGCATCTAGGCTGAGACTATGACCACAGACAAAGAGACGCTTCCTTAGAGATGCGAAACGATAAAAATGTTGCATCTCAGGTGATCGGAAAAAACCCTTTTTGGAAACACACTCTCCTGAATCAAGTTTTTAGCAAGAGTCTCATGATTCACTACATAATTCCACTTGAACAGTCAGCAGCCGAGTAGCTTTGTCTTCACCACATCATGCAAGGTCCTATCGAAAGCTTCCCGCATGAATGATAACTGCATTAAGTGACATCCGGAGAGCATGACACCGTGACCCCCCAAAAACCTATTGACATTCCATTCCACCAGTCATCAGTGTGTTGACGAGCCTGAGTTTTCTGTCCACCCCATCATCCAAAACTGACAGAACATCGGGAGGAGCATTGATATCCATCTCCTCCGTGGCCAGCAATGACCTTACACAAATCACTTCTCAACATGGCTGCTCGCTGATTCCCCTTCAATCACTGCAGCGGGTAGCTGACACGGCTGCTACTCATTGGGTTCTATCTTGGATGAATGTGGGCAATACATAGCAATAGAATCAAATCCAGCAACGGATTCTCAAATTTCAATCATGCTTATGATCGTAATTTCCAAAAAGTAATGCACCCCGAAAAGTGCATGGTTTCCCTTCACTTTTACCATCAACAATAATGAAAAGTCAATGAGTTGATCGATTTTTTTTCACACCAGATCTCCCACAACCACAACAAGGAAACAAATTCAGCCAAGGAGCTGCTTCAGAATCACTGATCCTGTAAAGGGTGCTTTGGCACAACCCATATTCGCACCGAAGGGATGCTCCAAACCTCAATGTCAACATCATCAGAAGGTCAAGGTTTTTGGAAGAAAATCGGCCAAGGTACCATCCTTTTTTGTTAAGCGCCCATCACCTGAAAAATCCATCTGAAATCTGTTTGAAAGCCAAGTTGAAAGCAGCAATTCTCGAAAACTTTGGCCATGGCACCACCATCAAGATATGGAAATGCACCGAAGCTGTCGATATGTTCGTGGAAGGCCTTACTGTGCCCACGATCGAGCACAGGGGTTCAGAAATAGTGCTACTCCCGAATCATTTGTTTAGAAAAGACGTGTCAAGTAAAACCATCCGCTTTGAGGATACCACCTTTCACAGAAACCTCCACCCTGATATTGCTTAGGTATCTGCCTAAGCTCCCTGCTTTGAATGCTACCATGACGCTCTCCCCGTTTTGCTTCATTGCTTGCGTCAGCTTGGCTCCTGGCATCCCCATGTGACAAGAAGCCCATCCATTCAGCAAATTCGAATCTCACGGTCCTATGCGCGGATGAAAGTAGCCTCAGCTGCTCGTCAGCCCAGATAGATTGGAAGCACCAACATCTTCGAAGAACAAAGCTCACGTCATGCAAGAAACTCGATGGTAGAAGAACGTGTGCACAAGTCACCGCCGTCCAGGCAACTTCATTGACCAAAGCAAAACAAGAGAAAACCAACACACTTTGTCAGGCAACTTCCCAGGCTACCCTGAACACAGTGTGGAGGAAATGGACCACCAGCCGAATTGAAAGAACAGTGGTCATGAGGATGATAGTCCTTAGATGGCCAGTGCTCAAGTGGCAGAGATCATCAAAGGATTTGCATAAGATGTTCTGACCCCGAATTGTTCAAAGATGTTTGAAGCCACTTTATAAAGACGGCACATGTTGTTTTCGGCATCTCAGCCATGTGAAGCAAGAATCGCACCCCAACCGAAAAGGGCACTGGGATCTACCAACGACACATCTACCCCGGCCCCCGTGTCTGCCAGGGTTCCCTCGTCGCAACAATACAGGCGCCGTCAGTTACAGCTTTGTCCTCGGAAACGCAGGCAACGCAGGCACTCTCCGTGGCAGTTCTGTAAAGATTGGGATAAACGAGGATAACGAATGAAGATTGAGTGGGTGGTTTGAAATCACTTCAACATAGATATCATATCTAGTCTATTCTAACATTGCTTCCTTAAACAAATAATATCAAATAATACTCTGGGGGAGTCAAAAAGGCGAAAATAAACTGGCTAAACGCAGCCAGGACACAACTAAAGATTCAATTAGAGGAATCACATTCTCACCTTCAGCAACTCCAAAGCGACCACCATGGGGGTTGCTCCTGAGCCAAGGGAAACTAAGAACTTCAGCTTTGCCTTCGAATTTGAAGCCAGGCCACTGATTCTTGGGCACGAAGTCAGCTTGCATATCCTAAGACATGTAGGACTCCGACAAAAAAGCAGAACAAAACCAGGAGATCTTCATACCAAAAGTTCAAGTACAGCCACAGTATAAATACAGATTTGTTATTCCATAGCCATGATTGTTCTCCTCAAAGAGATTTGGTACATCAAATATCAAAAGATCCACTTGCACCACCTTCCCAACTCAGTTCTGCCGCTATGTGGCAATGATCAGTAGGGCATCGTCGGCGGTGAGGGCAGGCAGCGGCGCCGGGGCTAACCGATTCGCCGTCAGATCCAGCCATTCCTGACTGAGCCAAGGTCCAAGGATGAAGTTGCAAAATACCAAGTCATCTAACAATGGGTGAAACAATGATGATTGATTGGTAGGGCAGATTGTATGCGCAACCAAATGCCTTGAGAGTCTTTTTAAGTTTGCAACAACACCATGCAGAATGCCGTGTCTGCTCATATCCGTCATATCCGTCATATCCGTCATATCCGCACCAGTCCTTGAAGAGTGGCGAACCCTCTTGGTAAAAGGCCATCTTCGGGTTCGCCACTGTGAATGAGCCGAAATAAGCTTGATGGTAGCAAGATACAAACAAGAAAACAAGAAAACAAAGCTACAAGTTTCACCCGTGATCAAAAAGCATGGCTTTCCTGCAAAAAAAAACAAAAGATGATCCTCTTGCAGGATGTTTGTAGGAACTGGATGAGTAAGCGTTGCATCAACAAGAGCTCAATCTGCAGCCTTGGACGAGTGAGAACCACGCCAACACAGTAGTTCTCCTGGCACAGAGTCATTGACATGAAGGTATTTGGAGAAGGTTTATCAAACAAGTTCAAAGAAATTACAGGTCCTCAGGTTCGTCTTTTGCTCTATCAGGCTTCGGGAAGAAGCGCAATTCCAAGGTATTGAGGCCTGGCAGTTCTCAACAAAAGCAAACTGTTAACTAAGGAGCACACACTCTTATTGCACTTACGACTAATGCAACTGCAGCAACTGCAGTTCCGACCTTGCTTGAGCAGGGGTGTCAGGTTGTAGCACTGCTCACGCCGTACCTGTCAAATGACACGGGCCGACATGACCCTCGGCCAAACGGTGCAGCTTCGCGAATCATGAGGAAATCGAAAACAGCTTCGAGAAATTAATCAAATGAATACGACGGCCCGAGGGCACATGCAAGTGCTTGGGCGGCTCGATGGCCACACATTGACGACCATTTAGCTTGCCCTGCCAACATGTAGATCAATGCAAGAATCACGCAGGACAGCACTGAGAGTATCCACAGACTTGTGAGTTAATTTCAAGGTCACAAAAGGCAACTGCAACAAGGCGAGTCCGAAAACGAGAAGTCGGAAAACAATGATATCGGGCACCAATTTCTGGCAATATACACGAGTGAGTTGTCTTCACTTCTGCCAAAGCCTGTACTTTGTGAGGCCAAGTTGGCCCACTCAAATCACCGCCATGGATGTGTACGGACTTAGCATTGTTGGATGAAGACTGCTCGAAAAGGGGGATGAGAAACAAAACACGTTTGAGGCTTACAAAAGAGTGCTTGACAAGAGTCCTTCGCAAGACCAGTCTACCAAATCTGTTGATAGGAAAAGACAGCAGCCAGGACTGCGACCCGCAAATGGACAGCCCAGCATTGCTTCTTCCACTGAGATGCCTCAATGAAGAATCTCTGTTCCCCATCAAGCCACGACGACTCAACAGAAAACAGTGAAACTCCCAAGCCAATTGCTTCCCTACAGAAAAACCTTGCCTGTGCTGCAAACGTCAAAGAAAACCTCATCTTTGAGAGGGTCACCACTGGAATTACCAGGCTTTACAAGGTTGGTTCAGCTCCAAGTGCAGAGAAAGCTCTAAGTTTGAGGCGTTGTAGTACTTGTAGCATAACTGTGTTTGAGCAAACCGGTACCAACTGTGGGGTGAAACCTGTCGCGTAGAAAACTGGCTCCAAATTATCCGGCAAAAAAACACCAAGGCCCACAGAGAACGTTGGCAGAAAACTGCAGCAGGGGCCACTCGTCCACTCGATCCAGCCGGCAGGGTGGACACACGAAATGTGCAGGCACTGTTTTGTGCATTGCTCCCATCACACCTCAAAAAAACCGAGTAAAGTCACACGGCCAGCTGCGTGAAGTATCCGTTTCACCACATGTTACTATCCGAAATCAAACATGATAAATCATGTTTGACCACAGCAAGGAGGTCTTGTGCACATGCTTTCTGCCAAGGCCAGAACATGTTTGATGAAGGGAACCTGGGTCTGGGTCTGGGTCCATCTGTTTCAAGCGAAACAAAGTATTGCAAAGTATCACAAGGACACATCTCTCGTCAAATCATACAGTTCCCTCACCTGGAAAATCCAGAAACAATGAACCAACGGGGTGGTATGATTCTGATTTTCTGATGCTCCCCCCAAACAAACCACCAATGTAAGCCACGACCTTGCGTCAAACAAAAATGCCGTTTGTTTCCTTCCAAGGCGCAGTTGCACACTCGGCAAACCACCAGGCCAGGACGGCCTCAGTTCTGGGAAAATCATGGAGAATGCATGGCTTTCTCTCGAAGTCACCTGAAAAAACTCTGAGAAAGGGACTGTTTGGTGCAATTTGTTCGGTCACACCGCAAATGCACTTGATTTCCCGACCTTCAGTAAAACATCCCACAGCCACAGGGGTGTGCGACATGAGTCATAAGGCAAAGGTTGAAAGCTGATCTCTGGAAAACGGGGAGTTATGTAAAATCGAATAGGATTTGAAGGAACAAACTTGCTCCTCTCAAATCCCTCTGAGTTTCAGACTGGGCGGTGGCTTTGGCGGCTCGGGTGTAGCTATTCGTGGTGGTTCACTGTGGCCTGATGGGTTTGGGGGAGCTTGACTCGGTTATAAAACTCCACCTACAAGTGGAGTTAATGACGAGTCAAATGAATCCTCTCAAGGAATCCTCTCCCCAAAATGTGATCTGGTGGGTGGTCTTTTAGTTGGGGCACCTCGGCCAAATTCAACAAGGCCTGGCCTACAGGATGTGAAGATGGAGTTTTCGGTAATGATGTTGGCCCAGGGGATGGCGCCTGCGAATCTGGAAAATCTGCTGAGTTCCAATAAATTCACGACTCAAATACAGATCAGATTCAGAGACAAAACGTTTAGATGCTGAAGACCTCAAAATAATCAATTAAGAAATCAAGAAGTTATGGCCTACTAGAATCAACACAATGACAAAATAATATGACAAAATGATTCAGCAGGGGCACATGCCGCACACCATTGGTCGCCGGCTTCGCAGGGGTGGGCACCTGCCACTGTGTGACTTTCGCGCGGCCTTCCCCCACCTTTCCCCGTTGAGGTTGTTCAACACCACCTTGGCCTGTGAGGGCACAGCTCCGTCCCTACCTCAGAACATCGAAACATGGAAACATCAAACACATCACAGTACCACAAGGTAGGCACCTGGTGTGGGCACCTCCACAGTAGGTGGGATCCTGAATTGTCAATTGGCATTCTTGCAAGGCAACATGGTCGGACGTTTCATTGATTCGAACCAAGCTCTGGACAATCTCGGTCGCTTTTGCCTTTCACGACAAAAGAAGTCAGGTTTCATTGAAAACAAAAAAGGCAAGGGCGTAGGAGACTCAGAGACTACAGAGAGAACAAGTTCCTAATTCCTATTCACATTGTTCCACATATGTTCACATGATTCGCTTGGGGCTTTGACTCTGCTCACGGAAAAAGTTGGCTTTGACAGGTTTTTGTCAATTCCCGGAAGAGGTTTCGAAAATCTCCAACCCTAAGGCCCATGCCGCGGGTCGGAGGGAGCACCAACAAACCCCTGCGATGGGTCCAACGGTCGCCTTGGATATCGTTGTCAAACATCCAACGCCCTACGTTGCAAGATGTTGAAAGGAGGATCTGCAGACATTGAGATGAGAACTTTCCGACGGGCTCCGGCGGCTGTGTACCTCAGCCGAGCTCTTTGTTCAGCGTTGACTTTTGGGCCTTTGGGGCTTGCGCTTGTACAAGTTGGATTCTTTTGCCCTTGTGACTCCCTGCCGTTGTTCACAGGGGTCTCATCATCATCTTCGATGATACTGATCTCCTCATCTCCTCAGGGCATTTTTCTGCTGATCTTTACAGTCTCCACTTCCTCGCCAAACTGCCCCAGCCTGCTGCCTGAGGTGGCGCTGGAGGGCCTCCTTGAACCTATCACCAAAGATATCGAAAGATCATTTGGCTTATCCGGAATTATCCATCCAAGGATCACCCGCCTCTTCAGCCTCCGTGTCCTCTTCCTCTTCTTCCTCCTCCTCTTCCTGTCCAAGGGCTTCTTCCAGACCTGAGCATGCAAAGTTGATGCCTCAATTCATGTTGATAGTGGCTTGCAACACAAGAAATTCATCTTGAAAAATCATTGACATCTTGAAGCCTAGAGTCAGTAGAGCTTTCAGAGTCAAGAATAAATCCCGAATCATCACAGAAAAAAAACAAATGACATCAAATCACATATGCCATGAAAATAAACTTATAACCTGTATCAAAATATCTCCTGAGACTGCCACCTGGCTGCACACCGGCCTGGCAAATGCGCGGACAGCCAAGGTTTAGGCAGAAAAATGACCTCTCTGAATTCATGTTTTCTTAAGGTGAATCTTTCAAAGCCTGGGGATCATCTTTGTCCTCCTCGATGATTGCAATGCTTGAGGCAGCTGCCTCCCACATCTTCAGTCATGATTTCACACATCAACTTCGGTGCTGCCTTGCGCCGCCTCTGCAGTCGTCGCAGCCGTGTTGGGCGACGGGGCTGCGGCAGAGGACACGGCTATCTCCCCAATGCCTGACCTGAGAGCAAGAATGGATGCAACAAGTGAAACCTTTCATGTTGCTCAAGGAACTCACTAAACTCATAGAATGTCTTTCCTTCAAATGCTTGCATTGTTGGGAATTTCTTGAACATGTAACATGTGCGAAATAAACCTGCATATCTTCAGTGATCCAGAAATTAAGAGAACTGCTGGTCGTTACCCAGGCCAGCCCGCCGCCATGCGAAGAGTGCCCGTGCCTGACAAGGATGACTATGACAAACTCATCACATCCTCTGCTGTCATCAAAGATCCACTTCAAAAAATGTGTCCTATTGGTTTCCTAAGACTTGGCCCCCCAGCCTTGGCAATGAGTTCACGACAGTTGTCGTTCATGTGTGCCAGCGGCTCCCAGGTTGACTCCTGCAACGTAAAAACTTCAGCTTGAAAGGCTGAAATTGATGAATATGTATGACAGTATGAGTTATAAATTACAATGCTTCATCAACATTTGTCAAACATGGTTGGCACTTGCATCCAAAAACCGGGCATTTCAATTTGGTAACATTTGTGATTCATCTGATGACTTATGACAAGCATTCGCCAATGGTCACCTCTGCGGAATAGCCCTGCCATTTCACCAGGAAGTGCCTGGTGGACTTGCAAGTCCAGAAATGGCAAGTAATGTATCATTCGTAAAGGCAGTCACACTAAAGGGTCGGGGAAAAAAAAAACAGGCCAGCTTGTCTCAGAACCATCCTCATTCTTTCGGTATCTGAGAATGTCCTCCACCTCAAATTCCTGCATTCACAACGACTACGTCACATTGCTCGTGATGTCACCGCGGCCAAGTGTTTGAAAGGTGGCCAATTGACAACTGTCAAACTTGCAGTCTCCTCTTCTTGCAACTCATCATCCTACCACTTCAACGCAACAAGGCTTTTCGGTAGATTCTTTGCACTAAAGTCACATTCCAACGAAAGCATATAAGATGCAGCACACCTCATCGCCATCCATGGCTAGGAGATAATTATAAAGTCTGCAAGTCTGCAAGTGTATTTAGAAAATCTGGGGGGTCAAGTCTGAAGCTGAAGAGTCTGAAGAGTCTGGGTCCAGAATCTAGTAAGAGTTGCTTTGCTGCTTTGCTTAAAGCTGTGAGGTAGCTGCTATGCAAGGGCTACAAAACGACTTGAAACTCTATCAATTGATGGGGAGACCAGGACTACCAGAGCCAAAGCTGTCAATGAAAGTAAGGCCTTCCACAACCTACCTCTTTCCTTGAAGCTTCAGGCTTGGCATCAAGTTCAGCTTTCAATAACTCGCAGACTTTTTTCTGAAACTCCCGTGCTGGCGGGCATTCTGTTCCCTGCGCACAGCTGCACTCAAGAGATCAATCCCAGCTTCTCGCAGTTTGGAACAATTTGATTTATTCTAGAAAACTTTTGTAACAAAAGCTGTTTCGAAAAGGCAATTGTTTAAGAATATTTGAGCCACCTCATTGCGGAGAATCCTTGCCATTTTCGAAGCTGTATGTCTACACCCGGGCAGGCGTTGTCGCAACACCATGTGCCCAGAGAATGCTTGTCAGCACTCAGCCGAGCAGAGTCTTCACCTGTAGTGTCAGGTCCAATGGAGAAAAAAAAACACCATGCCATAAAGTCAGTAGGTGGGTGAGATTAGCAAATACTTTTTAGAAGTCATTCTTTTGTATATTGTATATGTTTCAAAATCTATGCTGTAAATAGGGTGCTAAGCGCTGGACTACCTCCTTTGCTTGCATCTTGCGCAAGTGTGTGTACCTGCCAAGGCCCAACCGTTACAAGATGTTACGGTTGAATCTTCAACGTGTCGCCCACAGCGCACTTCTGCCCCGTGCCAACAAAAACAACAGGCTGACCTTGGCACATGCACAACGAAAGCCAGCACAGCACAGCACAGCATCTAAGGCCACAACCGGTCACGTAAACCATAGACAAGGCCGCACCAACCTTTACCAAGGAGGACATGCCAGGTATTCCCAGTAACCATATGCCGGACATGCCGTTATGACAACATGGAAGTTCATGTCAGGACATGATGCCTTGTCATCGACCGTGTCGTACTTCGTTAACAACATCCCGTCAATTCCGCGAGGGTTCCTGTCAGATGGTAATGAGCTCTCAACAAATATGGAAGCCGACAAGGCACTCAATGTGTCCAAGAAATGAATGGTGCGACGATGCCGCCACAAAACAAATTATTGTTTGTTTTTTTCTTAAGCAAGGAACTCAAACACAATTTGGTGAGAAGCTGGGAACACCTAAGATTATGGAGATATTGTTGCATCATTGTTGAGTACTGCATCGATATCATGGTGGGCCACACCTCGGATCAGCGGAAAGGTCAACCAGTGATCGGTTGAACTTTGTCACCTGCCACAGTGACAACTGTCGCAATGCCGGACGGCTACGTCGTTGTTTGTTGTAACATCATCTTGAAAACTCGGGAAAATAGTTGAAAGGGATGGTGTCTGGATTGATTTTACAAAAGAAATGATTGAAAAGTGAAAGATATGTAATTCATGGAAGCAAAGGAGCCAAAGGAGGCTTCTTTTCTGACTCTGCTCTGCCTGATCTATTGCATCATTGCCGACCAGCGCTTCACCAACAAAAAGAACCTTTCAGGTGAGCACTGGAAATCTTTTGGAAGTTCAAAGTCCATGAGATTCCATAAGCAGCTATTGATTGAATGTTGAATTTGCCTCTGTTTTCAAGCTTGGAACCAGACCAAGTCAGGACTGTTGATGGCGACCAGTTTTGCGAGCGCTCGCATCAGTGGTTCATTATCCTTGGAGCGAACTGTTGGGATCTCTGCCGTTTCCCGTTTTGTTGCCCCAACCTCCCACCCTGATACTGCGGTGAGCCTGCATTCGTCCTGCTGTATCAACTAGAACAACATCATGACCTCAGAAGCAGTGGAAGCAATGACTCATTCAGTGCATACACAGAGAGAAGCATCGAAAATCAAGGACGCAACCGTTGGATTTCGCGTGAGCAATTGCATTCTTCGCAATGTCAGCTGGATCCTCAAGCGACATACAATAAATACATCACCAGTCGGCAGAACTTGGAGGTGCACAGCAAAAACAACACTCCTTCCCATAGCCACGTTCAAAAAGTGGCACATCCAAGCACCTGCATCGATGACTGCGATGCATGACCCATGTGACACCATACCGATGTGTCGATGTGTCACATCTTCACTGTACCACTGTACCTGGAGTGAGTTTTCAGCTGCTCCACTGCGCCCGCACGAAAGGTGTCGCAGGCACAGATCAAGACCTGAGATTCAACTTGTCAAAAAATTAGGAAACCCAATGAAATGGACTCCAATATGAATATGAGCTCCTCGCAAAACATCATGACCAAGTCGACATTTCACATTGCCATAGGAGCAGTTTCTGAGCTTGGAACATCAAGACCTCCTTTATGCTTCAAGTAGTAGGCCACCTGATTTTTCTCAACGGCAAAAGTATCGAAGCATCAATTGATTGACAAAACAATCGCTGAAACATTAAAATTTGAAACCAGTGTTACTGAATCAGAAAATCCAAAAGCCCTCCAAAACTAGCCCTTAAAAACTCAAAAAAATCGAAAAAAAACGGTTCTACACATTCCACCTTTCAAGTTCCCTTCCTCAACACTGCCTTGGCCAAGTTCGTGGACTTGCCAACACCGTTCACTCCAAGAAAAACAATGGTGTACACCTGGCATCAAAAGGCCATGTTTCGAACCAAAGGAGATTCTGTTGCCTCAAAAGATTGAGCCAGAGGTACGCGCCCCGCGTTCTTCGCGGCCAACGCTGCTCGCAACTGAGCCAAACCAAGGCTCCCAAGCAGAGTTTGGTCCACTCAAACAATGAGACTAGGCATACTAGGCACAGGACCACATCAATCGACTTCTTTGGCGTCAAGAGTGTCTCCATGGACTCCTGCACTGCAATATGAAAAGAGCAAACACACAACAAAAAGCAAAACTGCACGCACCATACAAGCACCACAATTTCCCGAATTTCGGTCCTTCAGAGCCTGTTTCACCGTTGAAGCCATAGAAGTGAACCGGCCGGTGGTCTTACCAACAAGAGACTTTCGGACCTGGGAAGTAATGAAAACGCGACGTCACAATCCTCGAAATCCAACCGAGTTGGAGACCGAGTCCGATAATTTGTCCGCCACTTCGGCCGCGACATTCCTGCGACATCACAACAGAAATCACAACGACTCGAGGGGGAAGACATGCCTCGGACCTGCATCAAGACACATAGTTGATCATATTTCAACATTTTAGCGTTAACTCCCTCCTCATTTTGACAAGTCTTTCATCATCCTGAAGCTATCCCCTCCTCGTCATCAACTCCGTCTTAAACTTCTTCAAAATAGGCCTAAGTCAAAACTATCACGGTGAGTGACAAATTTCAACCAAGGCATCTTGAAGCTTGTGCAGCACATGACAGTAAGAAGCCAACTCCAGATCCTCTTCTCCGAGAATCGCTCCACCAGTGATGTTCTGCAAACAGTCAAATTTAGACACCAAAGTTTTTTCTCACTCGAAGGACCGCCACGCCTTTACGCCTTTTGTCAGCGATTTGAAAAGCCCACCAACACGGCCATCGTCCTCCAGCGAGATACAAGAAACACAAGAAACAGATCAGGAGATCAAAGAATCTCATCGGACATCACACAACGACCATGAAAGCTAAGCACCCGACTTTTTTTTCTTCCTCCGCTTCGGAGCCAGAAGAAAGTGACTCCACCTTTCAACACAAGGCAAGCTGCAAAGCTGCTTAGCAGACAAAAACTGTAAAGGGCACCTCCGCATCAAAATCTTCCTCATCGCCGGATCCAAGAAATTCTGCCTGCGGATTGATTCTACAAACTCGAAGATGGTAACCACACTGGCTCAGGGACACGCGTGAACCATGCCTGCTTAGCTGCAAAGTCTGCTTCATCGGGCTTGTTCTTTGAGAAGTCAAGCTCCTGCAATCTGACAACTCCAAACCTCAGGTTTCTCCAAACGTATCACTACTTCTCAAATGATACCAAAAAAGCATCAAAGAGCCACTTCACAAGTTCCCTTCAAGAAACCCAAAAGTCTGCAAGTCTGGCTGATTAGTTGAAAGAAAAAGCGGACGGAAAAATTGATCAGGTCTTCAGTCCTGCATCAAGCTCTTCGAAGCCTTGCCGCCATCCCAGTGACGTGCCTCCTTGCCCTTCTTGAGCTTTGGAGCTTCAGCCTCACGTCGCTCACGTTTTGAAACGACAAGTCAACAACACAAACACTCTATGAAAACTGGTTGTACGCATTATGCACTCATAGAACTTTGGCTGCAAGGAAAGCTCGTTCAAGAAAATATGCAGGATATTGAAGGAACTAGGGTTGCCGTCCTAAGTGCTAGACATCCTTCTTTGATTCATCCTTCTTTCCTTTGGTCTTTCCTGCTGCCAGCTTGGCACGCGCCTAGCATTCAAGTTAGAATCACCTTCTCAAATCAAAAAGATCTCATGGATCCATCAGCCTCCGCCACCTTGGCTGCATCATCTTCCTATCACTTCGCGACTTGGAAGTGCTTCGCCGTAGATTTTTAACAAATGAAACATGGCAAGTATCAGTAGTGAGATGAAATATCCAAAAGTGGAAGGCTGATGTCGTCCTCGTCATCTTCATCTTTCTCACCATCAGCTCCACCACTCTTTCCTTAGCGACAGGAGCACTTTTTTTTGGTTTCGATTCCGCGCCTTTTGATCTCGAAAGCAATATTTGTGAGCCCACTACCTTTCTTGGCCGGTGCAGGCAAACCTTTTTCCTTTCAGAAGCTGAACGTAAAGAGCGAAACTAATTAGAACAAATCCGCTGCTGAAGATCTGTCCTCGCGGTTCTTCTGCACATCTGCACCCTTCTTGGTATCTGCAAAGGAACGCATACCGCCTGAAGATGTGCGGAAGAATTTGGCAAATGTCAGAGAGTTCGATCTTCCAGCATCAAGTTAATTCAAGGTATATCAAGTTTCTTTTGCTGTCATTCAAAATGCCTGGTCTTCGCGACTCCTTCAGCTCCTTATCTGCCTTTTGTCTGCACCGGAGAAAGTCCTGGCTGAAACTCGGTCATGCGATGGCAAATTTGAAGATTCTCTAGGGAACAGAAATGGATATGCAGCCGGCAATCACGCTACATGCCTGGTCAAAATCGACATGCTTGATGGTGAGTCCGCTGCCAAAAGAATTCGCAACTGCGGGCAGAACAAGAAGTCAAGAACTTCAAATAACGAAGTGACAGAAATGTGAAAGCTTGAGAGGTTCCGTGGAACTCAACCTCCAATCTCGAGGTCGGGAAATCATGCATTTGCTGTGCATTTGAGGCAATGGCTGTGATGATTGAACTCCTTTGCAGCCATTGAAAGAAGCCCCTGTCAGCACAAACGACTGAAGGATGGTGAAGTGCTCTTTTGGATTGGTGGGTTGAACTGACGGAGGGTACCAGGAAATCAGAAACTTAAAAACGTCTTCAATTCAAATGAAAATTGACAGAAAACCTTGGGGCGTAATGCTCCAAAAACATTGGAAAAAAACATCAAAACGTAAAGACTGCTGTCCGATTCTGCTGCCTCCAAGTAAGCAATCTGAAGGATGCCCTGGTACACCACCACGAAAAAAAGGTCCATCTCATTTAACAGCTTCCATTTGAGGTTGTACCTGAAAGATTTTTTTCAAAGCTGCGCTGCAATACCAAGAAGTATGCTTGAATCTTTGAGCGCACGAATCGAGCGTTGCAAATGTTTCGCCAACTCTTTCCTGTTGTGAAAGTATGAATTTTGAGCTTTGCACCAGCTTAAAGGCTGAACTAATCTGGAATCTGAAAATGCTGAAGCCTGTCCTCCAACAACACTTCCTTGATCAACCGGTCGATGGGATTTCCCTTGACCTTAAGGCCAAATGATTCCAACACAAAAAAAAACACAGCCCACCGAGCCTCACCTTGACAAGTTGGGTGGACCAGAGGAGCAACCCTCCTGCCATTTTTGAAGCTGTAAGCTACTCAAAATTGTTTGCTGGCACAACACAAGAGCTGATATGTTGAGGCCTTTTGTAAAGATGTAGAACGCATCAATCATCCTCTGCCTCACAGCATTTGCCATTCAAAAGCAATATCCATCAATTGATTGAAATTTGTTCAATAACACATCCCATGCCGTGCCTGGTCTGACGGTTCGATGACTAAACTCGCAAAACTACGTTAGTTCAAAAGCTGCGAAATAAAATACGCATGTAAAAATCAATCTCTGTTTTGAAATTGGTCAAATGAAATTTCGCTACATTGCTATGATCGATAAACCAAGCACCCCATCAAACGCTAGTCACTCATTTGTCGAATTCAGACAGTGAGGAGAAACATTCAATGATGTTTCCCATTTTCAATGGTCCCACTGTGCCACAAAGCTCTCACGCATTCCTGCCAAAACATTGCAAAGAATCTGCAAAAACAAGTTTGCCTCATACAACTTTTTATATGTTTAGTAAACCGTCCCTTGTTCTCCGGGAATGCTGTTGGGTTTGGGCTGGACGCAATGACTTTCACAAAAAGAATTCAAACGCACCATGTTCCCGAAACACTAAATTCAAGAAAAATAAAAATTTCACCCATACCAAAATTCACATGTCAAAATTCAAAACAATCAAATAAGACATTCCTAAAACCTGTCAATCCAACAACCAAATGAGACCAAGTAACATTGGTTTTGGGATCTCACGTTTTAAGCGAATGGTCAACTATGTATCCTCAGAAGATCGTAATGATTAAAATTCGAACTACAGTTCTGAAAACCAAGAGCCATGAGAAAGATATGATAAAAAGAAATTAAAAACAAAAAAAATTGACAAGATAAAAGAAACAGACAAAAAAACACAAGTTAGACCTAGATAAGATAGATAAAATCTGCCCGCACCGTAGGTGCAAAAGAGCGTGTCTTTCCGGAGGCGCTAACACAGTCAGCTTTAGCTGGGGGGGCGGGCCTTTTTTTGGCAGGTAAAATGCATGGTACATTCATAAAACACCGTAATTTACAGCATTTTGGACCCAGGGGCTAGAACTTTGCAGCAAAGATTGTGACAAACAAAATGTTAAATTTAGGCGCTGTTTAGTTTTTTTTGGCGATTTCATGCCTTCTTGAGTCCGGATGAACGGTGGCAAAAACGCAGCAAAAAATGATTGATTTTTTAATTGACGAGCACGAGCTGAAAAAATGTGAAAAATTGTTTCAAAACATCGTTTTTTTACATGTTGTCTTGTCAAAATACCACTGTTTTTGGTTGGTTTGCTTTGAGAACTGGAAGTAAAAACATGAAGAAAACCATGGTATTTGCGATACATTGAAAGCCCCTTGTTGAAAAAACATCGCAAAACACAAAGTTTTCTACGCGTTCGCTAAAAAAACACTGTAAATAGCGATGTTTTTGGACGATTAGAAGAAGAACAAAGAGGAACAAGAAGAAGAACAAGAAGAAGAAGAACAAAAAGAAGAACAAGAAGAAGAAGAACAAGAAGAAGAACAAGAAGAAGAACAAGAACAAGAAGAAGAAGAACAAGAAGAAGAAGAAGAACAACAAGAACAAGAAGAAGAACAAAGAAGAACAAGAAGAAGAAGAACAAGAAGAAGAACAAGGTCACGTCGCTGTTGGTGACCGTGGTGTTTTAGAAGGTAGGAATCTTTCAATGTGCGGATTCTTTTATCACTTTCATTTTCGGCACATGCTTGATGGCTAATAAAGCCTCCATAACTTTTTCTTTTTTGAGTCAGTGCTGCTCGCATCACAGGCTGTTCGCCTTTCAG
>DF240819.1:0-13565 GCA_000507305.1 Breviolum minutum Mf 1.05b.01
TTTCGGAGGTGTCATGGAGTTCTTTGGTTTGGATATGTTTTTTTAACTGTGGGCCGGTGGATTTGTGTAAGTTTGCATTTGTGAAAAACGGCTTTTATAGGGATTAACATGCCATTGTTTCAGGATACTTGTCTGAATCAAAGCAGTATTTCAGGGAATGTCCCTTGGTTTTGTTTCCACATCTCAAGTTGAATCGCATCTAGCTGAGGACTTGCGTAAAAGATATAATTCTGCTGCTGTGTGATCTTGGAGATGAAATTCTCTACACGTGGTGAGACCTACTAGAATATCTAGAAGTCAAGTGCTTTGAATGCAAATAAAATACATCTGGCAAAAAAGCGCCAAAACACCATATGTTTCATGGTTTGGGTTCCCAAGTCTATAAAGATGTGAAGTTATAGTCCTTCAAAACTTGCCTGCAAAAGAGCTACCTTTACTCAACAGCAAAGGCTTGAGAGGTTTCATCAACGCAAATTCCTGGCAATGGCGATGCGTTTGTATCGTTGAAGTCATCTCACAAGCACATCCCCCTACATCACAAGTGTTGTTTTGTTGTTTTCAATATTGGGATTCCTAGCTCTCTAAGAAGAAGAAGAAGAAGAAGAACAACAACAACAACACGTTTTTCCTTAAAACAACATAACATCCCAAAGTCGAAGGTAATTCGAAATCTCGTTTCAAAGCGCCTCGAAAGGTCTTCGTACTTGGAACTATGATGGTAGTTCCACGGAGCAAGCGGATGGTCATAACTCTGCTGCTTTGCTGGCAAAAAAACCTTGCATCTATTTGGGCAATAAATTAGACTTCAGCCGGGAGAGTCACTTCAAAATGGGGTGGTTGTAAGGGAAATGCCCCCTAAATTGCCTTGTTCATTCAGGTCTAGGAGTTTTTGATAATTTGCCCAGATTAATGGGAGCAGGTTTAACAGCTCGCCCCTGAAAAGTTACCTTCCCAATTGGAAAGTAGCCTTCCAACCACCATTTTGCTAAGGTAAGACTCCTCTCGGGAAGGTAACTTTTCAGGAGCTATGTTCAACGTCGGGGGGTGTTATGGTGAGCAGGTTGGATGTTGTTGAGGTTTTGAAAGGTTGATGACCTGAAGGCTGAGGGCCATTCTAATTTCGGTTTGCATCCCATTGCGCAAGATGGCCGTGCTTTCTTGCCAGGGAAGAGTCACAAGATTTGTGAGAAATTTCTTCATCGAGCAATATCAGGTCGAAAGTGGTCAGATTCTCAAACTGACGCATGGCAGATGTTCGCAATGATCACGCAAGAGGGAGTCAAATTGCCTGACGGAGAGGGCTCAGGGGCAAGGATGTCATTCCTCAGCAGGAATTGGACAATGAGAGAACATGGACAGTCAGCACAACATGAAGCTGGAGTTCAATGATGGATCACTACAGTTGGAACACCCGCTACGTTTGGAATTACACGCAACATTGAGGACATAGTCAACAAGGTCAATGTGGATGAGAAGAAAGCCAACTCCTTCTTCATCCAACAAGTTCTTGGCTATACCGGCAACGGTATTTTTCAATACCTTCCCAACAACGTGACCATGGAATTGCTAGTAGAGACTTTTAAAGAGTGGTTGTCACCTATAAGAAAAAATGAAATATTTGAGAAAAGTCTATACATATTTTTCCCCAACAGCAGAATGCTATGTCGTCTTTGCATAATATAGATTTCGGTGTGTTCTGGGCGCGCTGGGGCGGTTCCTGGAACGGTTCCAGGTTTCGATGGGTTTTGAGGAGGTTTTCATGCGGTTCCAGGATTCCGAAAATGGTTCCAGGTTCGATGGGGTTCGGACAGGCTGTGGGGCCCCAAGGTTCGGGAACCGGTTCCGGGAACTGGTTCCGGTTTTCGATGGGTGAGGTCTTGCGGCTTGAACACTTCGAAACACAACACCATCTTGTCAAGGGCATCATTTTCAAGGATTCGTGGGATAATAGTTGAGGTGGGCTTATGATTGAATTGAACCCCAATGCCAACCAGTTTGAAATGGATGTTTGGTTCTCCACAACCGTTTCCTATTAGTAAAGATTTGGTTCATCATCATCCAACTGATATCCAACCATTTATAAATGGATAACTCTCAGGCTCCAGGGTAGCTTATCACTAAGGGGTGCCACCCATACCGTAGGACCTTGCAAATTGAAGACATGGAAACAAAGGCAGAAACGGAGATCCAATGTAACACTCCCTGGAACCTACCTGTGAGAAAGCCCTTTGGAAAGGACATGCATTTTGAAAACCTTGATTTTCCAATTTTTTTTGAAGGAGGGTTTTTGTTTTTGATGGCCAGCTGCATCTATCATCATGGTTTTCCTTTATGTTCAAGCGTTTTTCCCCCCACCTTTCACCCATGACACCCATGGCGCATCGGACCCCGCGATTGAGGAAATTTATTTGTATCCCAGAGCCATCTTCAAGGAGCAAAACAAACAAAGAAAAACAGTCATTTTGCGGTGTGTTAAATCCAAATGTTGAAAATCTGATAGGATACACCCCTGAAGTTTAACATAGCCCCCGAAAAATGATGGTTAGAAGACTACTTTCCTTTTGGGATGGTAATTTTTCAGGGGCTATGTTAAGCTTCCAGGGGGTACTTGGATTTGTTTAAGGTGATTTTTTAACGGATTCATCATCACGGGATGAAATTCAACCTGAAAAAACCACCATTTGTTACCAGAAAATGTTTTGGGTCACTTTCTTTCCTTTTGCATCGCAGAGTCGCGAATCCAAGCTTGGTTCCGTCTTAAATCCGGAGACCCGAACATGATGGCGTTTTTCCCCAATTTTGGACACAACTTGTGGTCCAAATCGTCTAAGTCCCCAACTTCATTTTGAGGCTCAATCATTGAGTCTGAGTTGGAAAAATGTGTGAACAAAAGGTCTCTTTCGGGAAAACCTCATGCATTTGAATGACAAGGAATCTTTACTCCACAAAAGCTTAGAATTGAAAATCCATTTGAATGGCAAGTAATTTTCAATCCATAAAAGTTTTAAAATGAAAATACGTTTGAATGGCAAGTAATTTTCAATCCATAAAAGTTTTAGAATGAAAATACGTTTGAATGGCATTGAATTTTCAATCCATAAAAGTTTTAGAATGAGAATCCATTTGAATGGCAAGGATTTTTCAATCCATAAAAGTTTTAAATTGAAGATCCAGTTGAATGGCAAGGAATTTTCAATCCATAAAAGTGCTAAAACGAAAATCACTTTGATAAAAAGCTTTGTAAAATTTGCATCGCACTTTGGGTCACAACGGAGCGGTGAGGGTGGGAACCACAAGCACCAAGCAGCTAGGCATTCTGCTTAACCCCTTTTGAGTGGATCTCCTTTTGGGGATTCGCTGTAATGACAGTAGCGCGGCAATGCTAATTCATGATGTCTGAACAAAGACAAAAATTTCACGTATAAGTGTTAGCAAAAAAGACAAGCCTCGACATGTACTTCCATGGATGAGAATAAGAACACTCCATTTGTAGTCTCATCAACTTATTGTTGATGTTATCAACATGTTCCCCGACGACACGTTCATGCTTTGGATCTTCCGGGTTAAAAATGTGATGTTTTACTGGAAAAAAGCCAAGGTTCAGTTGCATTTTTTCCTCCAATTCCCTATGGATGCCCTATGAAAAGCACCAAGGGGTTCACCAAAAAAACAAAAAGACATGTGCCTCGAGGTAGCCGCCCTTAAAACCTTCTTGTTGGGGGGGAATTGCTCCATTGATTCATTCATTTCGGATATGGCAGGATCCTTTTCGTGGCAGTCCTCATATCTTGGTTTTGGCTGAAGCCTACAATGCTTGGGATGGGCAACCAGCCATTGGCAACACGTGCCCTGGAATGATGACGGTTTTTTTGGAGCCGTACCAGGTGGAGGTCGATTTTTTGGGGGCAAAATAAACTTCACAAAAACAAGACCACCCCTGGAAGTTGTTTTTTTTCAAGGAGTTCCGCTTGTGAGATGGTTGGATTTGTTTTTGTTGGTGATTTCTTTGCGGATTGGGATCCCATGGGATGAAAATCACCATGAAAAACCACCATTTAAGGGAGAATATTATGTGGTTTACTTTTTCCAAACCACCTAACAAGCAACTCCAAGCAAAGAATGCGATGTTTCCCCACCAAACATCCCCCAGCAAATCTAAGTGTTATGCGTTGTTTTTTCGAAGCATTTCGACAGGTGGTGGTAATTTCAGAGAAATGCTTTGTTAGTTTCACTCCGATTTGGGGAAAAGATTGCTTCATTGAGTGATGTTTGTTCACAGGCGTTGAAACCACCAACACTAGGTCGGCAAAGGTCAATGCCTCATTGATATTTGTAGTTCCAAGATCTTAGCTTAATTATGAACATATACATATACCTTTTAATTTGAGGTAATAATGTTATTTTCTTGTTTTTTCAGCGTTTTCCGAGCAACAGGGAATACATCTTCAAAGGGTCCATTTTCTATTGCCATGTTAGTTTAATAGGAATCCACTATAGAAAACATGTAATCTACGCCGCCCACCACCCGGCGATTTTCCGGATGGTGTGGGCTGCTCCATCCCCAAAAACAACAAGCAAACACCACTTAGGTCACAGTAAAAAGGACTGCCAATCACTCCTTTTTGACGGTCTTTTATTTGTATAAAAAAATCCATGGAGAGTTTCTCCAATACAGATCAGTTTGGAAAAGTTTTGAAAAAGGGTGATTTGAGATTTTATGTTACGAAGGATTGCTTGTGTTTACTTGTGTTTTGCTGATCAAGATCTGAGTTCAAGATATGTCAAGGCCAAGTACGAAAAAAATAGAGGAATTTGATATCTGAAACCTCCTATGCGATTATTTGTCTAAGGTTATTTTTTACTTTTTACCATGGTAAATCACCATTAAACCACCATTTGGGAGAATATGCTTTGCCTTTTTCCAAGCATCTTAAGCAAATCCAAGTATGGGTTGAGGGCACACCATCCTGGAAAATGGGTCCACGGCAAGGCGTGCGGAGTGTGCGAAGATCATGGAGAAGTGCCCGTCAAAATAGTCAGGTGGTGGTTGATTCCATGGTTTTTCTAGGGTTTCAAAGATGTTGTATTTTCTACCCCGAAAATTCGAGAAATGATCCACTTTCACTCATGTTTCAACCAGCAAGATTTTTCGCTCTTGGGTTACATTTGAACTTGCTAGCACTTCATTCTCTAGGATTTTGGGTGGCCCAGTAGTTTTTTTGACTCGAGCAACGTTTCAATCATGCCATGGAAATCTTCTCAAGTTAGCCTTTTTTTGGTAAGTTGCTCTCCGAACAGCCAGACATACTGATTAAAGAGTAATCATGTTCCACCTAGCTCTTGACTACCGGCCACCAATTTCCCTTTCATTAAAGCACGGTGCGAGCCCGACCTGTATGGAAAATGGCGTCAAAAATCGCTTGCGAATCGTGAATTTCCTGCCCAAAGAAACACTCAAAAACTTGAGCCACAAAAAGTTGCCGGGTGACCAGTTCAGCCCTTATTCTTTAGCTTGGATTCGTTTTTGTTGGTGATTTCTTTACAGATTGTACCATGGGATGAAAATCACCATGAAGAACCTACCATTTGGGAGAATATTTTGTGGCTATTTTGTCCTTTTGCATTGAACAAGCAACTCCAAGTTTAGGGTGTTTTATTTTTCAGGCTTAAAACAACTGCTGTTTTTGTGGAGAGATTTGACTTTTTTTTTTATTGAATCGAAGCGTCAAACTTACAAGGTTTCATTGGCGTGCATACACTCCGGTAAACTAACATAGCTGGCTGGAAAATGGACTCTGAATGAAGATGTATTTCCCCTGTATTTCCCCTTGAAAAACAGTGAATATCCCAGCTGTATTAGTTTAGCGGAGAGTCCTGGGATGTCATGGTACTTAGTAACTGGACTACAAACCCCTACATAAGCAGGTTGTAAGTCCCCTGAAATAGGTTACAGTTACAAACCAACTTTTTTTAACATTCTTACGATCACTTCCATAGACGCCCACGGGCATCACAAGGGTTTGTTCTTCACGAAGAAGCACCAGGTACTCCGACATGGATCCCTGGTTCGGCATTGAGCAAGAGTATACCTTGATGAGGCACAACCAAAAATCCCATTCTTTTCGCAACGACCTGGTCTGTGGTCACCCTGATGATGTTGCTGTTTTTTTTGCGTTCGAAGGAAATACGGTACCCGGAATCTATACACGTTTTAGAATAGCCATTATTTCAGGATCCCATCATCAACCAAATAGTGCAATCGAATGTAACAAGTGTTTTGATGTTTGATCACTGTTCATATTTTGAAAAAAAAACGTGCAAGAAGTTGAACAGTCTCAACGTTGCTTCACCCGGATTTTTGTTGGGTGATCAACCAAACCCCCGGAAAAATGGAATGCACTCCGCTATTCCAACAGCTAAAGCCCCTGAAAAATAGTGGTTGGGAGACTACACCCCGGAAAGCTAACATGACAATGGAAAACCAACCATTGAAGATGTATCTCCTAGTAGTGGTGGATTTTCCATTGCCATGTTAGTCCTTCGGGGGTGTAGTTCGGCCTATCTTCAGGGACTTTTGTTCTTGGTTTTTTTGGGATGATTTTGATCGAAAACCTCGGGTGTAAGCTACTGGTGACAAAATCAAAACCTGAAAACCACCCCCCCCCTTTTTGAAAAGAAAACAAAATATCATTATTGCATCCCAAAAAGAAACACACGAGCAATTTTTTCGGAAGACTGTGTTTTGCAACAAACTATAGTTTTTCGGGTCCTGTTTTTTTGCCTGGGGGTGAGGATGAAGCCCCATGAGTTTTGTTTCCCTCCCCAAATCGTTGAGAGGGACGATGAGTCATGGTTACACCTACAGCTACAGCGGGCTTTTTGGCCGTGTATCTTTTAGACACTTCAAGAACCACCTGAGGCATCCTCGTTTCATGTGGACGTCTTGAACGGCTGGAAGCTGCAAAATCATAGCAATCTGAACCTCATTTGAACCAAAACCCTGCATTTTTTCTGTAGGGGGTGAAGCCTTGCCAATGACTCTTCAAGTCATCCCTTTTTTGGCGGAAAAAGTGGCCCCGCTAAGATGAGTTTCCTTGAAATTTTGGCTATATAATTTTCCGCGAAAAACCATGATTTTTGGGAGAAAGATTCGGAGTCCAAGTAAGTATAACTAATGCCTTTTGAAAATGCCCACGGAAACCTTCCCAAAAAGCAGGACGACACCAAGGACTTTCAGGTACCTAAAATGGGAGGTACTGACTGAACCTTATTCTTGGGCTATTTTGGGAGTGGGTTTTTCCGTTACATAAGGCGGATTTTCCAGACAGTTTCTATAGGTACCAACGAAATGTGTGGTGAGTTTTCTTTCCGAAAAAAACCCACCGCAGGCCTGGGAAAGTTGGTGAAGAAGCAACGGTTCCACTTGGACTCTTGGAACTGCAGGATCTGTAGGTGTTGGGTTGGCAAGATGCCCCAAGGTGATGCAACATGCCCAAATCTCATTACCATGATGATCACTGAAACATAGATGACTTTTTTTGGTGGTCAACTTCATCATTAGAAATCTTCAATGAAAGATAGTCCTGATAGACCTTTAAACATTATTTAACATCACAAGGCTTGTTGGTTCTATATAGTCATATCCACCTTTGGATTGGGAGCTACGTGATTGCTGGATGAAGAGCAATGGAGTTTATCGACATTCACCCCAAAGAGTATGTGACAAACAGATTGGTACAACCACACTGTTCTTACTCTCATTCCTTTACGGATCATTTTGTCAACTCCTGAAGTTCCTCCCAACCAAAAAGAAACGGACTTCCCATGACTTCCCTAAAGCTAACTAACACTTCCAAAAAAACCCGGGGAAAAAATTCTCCAATCAGAAAAAGAAGAAGCTGGTTCCGAACAAAAACGATGGTCCAACAAGGAATACAAAAAGGTACACCCCTTTACCTTCGGTTGCGAGTGAGTTCGACGGATCTTCATTCGGTGAGGTTTTAATAGTGATGGTTCAGAACCAGCAGCTCAAGGTCCGTATTATACTGGTGCAGGCAACGTGAGGGTATAAACATACTTTTCTGGGGTGGGTGGTTTGTGGGTTGGATTTCTGTTTGGCTTTTGGCCTTTTTGTTGTTGTTGCCTTGGATTTGTAATTTGCAAATTTGTAATTGTTTGCCTGTGCATTTGTTGTTGTTGGTGTTGGTGGTGTTGCTGTTGTTTTGATTCCTTTCTATCGATTTGACTTCCATCTATTATTCAGGTGCCAAAGCACCAACCCATTATAGGTTTTCTGCTGGTGTCTGGAGAGATATGTTTTTACTTTTAGCACAGGATGTTGAAGCAAATCGGAAAAATGGTTCAGAACTGAGGTAATTGTACTTAGGGGAAATGCCCATGAAAACAGGATTTCTATGGTCGTGGAATGTGACCCTACAAAAAGATGTTTGACCATGTCACCTCTTAAAGCTCCTGAGTGCTTAGAAGACCATCATTTCCTTTGGGGTGATGCCATGTTTTTCTCACCCAGAATCTATTGGTGAATAGCAGCACCACTGAAAAACAAACATGTTTGGGACTCAAAAAAAATTGCTGGTTTGAAGATGATTCGCTCATTTTCCAAAGGAATATCTTCTCGTTCCATGGATTTTGTTCCAGTGTGTAGATGAAATGTCGCCACCATCCACCTTAAAGCACCCTATTGTGGGAGGAAAAGGGTTCTGCCTGTGGCTGCGTGTTCGTTTCGACCAAAACTCTGCCGGCATTTTTTCTGTCAAAATGTATCGCTCCTCAGATGAATTTGTCATGCAACCAACCATTGGATAGGGATAGAATTCTCACACATTCAACTTCAACTATTGATAAACTTTCTTGGAAATTACATACTCAATCGGGAAGAATAAAGTTTCAACTTCTAATTTCATGATCCGAAATGGCTGAGTGAGAATTTAGGAGATGGGTTGCAAACATGTTGATGCTTTTTTTCCATCTGTTTTGTTGCTATTTATTTGGAACAAGTTGAAGAAAAAAGACACCAAACAAAAACCAACAATGATCCACTGATCCAAAGAATGACCATTGATTCATTGTGATGGAACATAAGAACCTGACCTATACCATCAATGTATGGTATATGTATTACCTTTAACATTTTTTATTTAAAAAAACGAACCAAATGGTCGTTGCCATTGATCCAACTCAAGACGAGCAGTTAGCGAATCTTCAGTCAGCCTTGACTGGCTTGCCACCATGCAGAGTCTGGATGGAGCAGTGAAGCACCTGGGAAACAAACCACGCAGCCACTATGGGATTCACCGTGCTGTAAGGTTGACGTGATGAATGGCGCGGCCCCACCATGAGGTTGTTTGACGCCAAAGATATTGAGAGACTTCTTTTTGCTTTGAGATAGTTCTTTGAAGCCGTGTTATTTTGGACCACTTGGACCTCTTTTCACTGGGGTGACATGTCACGCTTGCGACGTGTCTCGGCGATGGTTTTGGTTGGTTGGTTGGTTGTTGGGGGTGACATCGTGAGGCCCGGCCTGAAACCGAAGAATCATCATCACGAGTTTGCTAAGAGTTAGATCCCCGAAGTTTAACATAGCCCATGAAGAAAATGGATGTTTGGAAGATTTATTTGGGGGGAAGGCGTGTTTTTTCAGGGGGAAAAACTGTTAGTTTTCGGGAGGGTTTTCTGGCAAGGCAAAAGTTTTTCCAACGATCCAGTTTTTCAAGGGCGAGCTGTAGCTGTTCGCCTTAGGTACTGCGGAGACCATAATCCATTGGAATCCCTTATGGAAAAGAACAAGTATGATCGTGATGATGATGATGATGATGATGATGATGATGATGATGATGATGATGATGATGAGATTGATGACATTAATTTTCCCCAGGGAATAAGTCATCGAATATGATGCGAATAGCCGAATAGCCAATGAATAGCCCATATGTTTTATTTTTTGCGAGTCTTTAGATCACCTCGCAGGGCGATCATCGCGTTAGGTTAGCAGTCTTGTTTTGTTCATGGTTAGCTTTCCCGTATAACGTGTTCAAAAGATGCACAAACGGAAAATTTGCACTATCAAACTCCGAAACGACTCTGATTTTGTTCAGGTGAAATGAGATACTCTGAAGTCCATCTTGAAATTCCGCGAAAATTAGGATGATTCGAACATCATCTAGGAATTTATCACCTATTTGTAAACGATTTGTACTGGTATGTTAGGATGCCACTCCAGAAAGGTCCCCACTAGGAAACAAACGGAGTTCTAACTCCTATTATAAATGGCCGAAAAAAAATCCATGGGTTTCACTGGGGGTTATTATTTCACCCTTACTCATAGAGGGCCCCATGTCACCCCTAACCATCTTCGCCGAGGTTTGAATCTTCAGCTGAAAGCCTTGACGCAAACGACGCGTTGGCCGCATGCCCTGGTGATGCTCCGAAGGGCGAGAGCCACGATGGGACTGGATGTGGTGAGTTGGACCACGGTGATGCGTGCGTGTGCTCGAGGGAAGGCTTGCAGATGTTGGGGAGGGGATGGAACAAACAACGGCATGAACAACAACAACAACAACAACAACAACAACAACAACAACAACAACAACAACAACAACAACAACAACAACAACAACAACAACAACATGGATGGGTGGTGAAAGAATTAGGAAAAGGTTGAGAGCTCCAACCAAAACAAGGACTATCACTCGTTTGTTTGGTTGGAAGTCAATACTTTTTAGTGAAACTAAGATAGCAATGGAACATTGATCATATTTTGGAAGATGGATTTCCTATCGAAACACGTCAGCAGCCATGTCTACCTGAGGGGGTGGTTTTATGGTACTACCTGCGTTGAAAAAAATCTGCAGGCCTGGAAAAGCACCTTGCAACTCTTTGAAGAGACTTGACGTGGAAAGCCACGCCGTGTTGAACCAAAAGATAGCTTGGGACATAGGCTTCACCCTTCTTGAGGTTCATAATTCACCCTAAAACACGGATCTTTTACTACAGCGGGATGGCTTGCAACCTTGTCGCTTTTATAGGGGATAACTAACAGCTCAAAAATGATGATTGGGAGCGCCTTGAAGTTTGTTTGAGCTAGACTCATATACTTTTTTTACGCAACAATCCAGCCAACGAGTTCATATGATAAATATGCTGCTGATTGATGCATGTTTTTTAATCATTGATATGATACTCCAAATGATATTGTTACTTCCAAGCAACTCCCATGACCATGTCATTTCATCTTGCACGTTATCCTACAACTGCGATTGAACACATGATCTCAAAACACCTACCTTTCAATAAGCCTGGCAAAAACCTTGAGGATTATCTTTCCATGAAAGACATGAAATTTGCCTAATTGAGTTGTGATTATGGAATTTTGTCCAACATGACTCGGTGAACCTTTAGCGTTTGTGACCTAAGTTTCACCAAGGAATTGATGTCATTTAGGTAGTTTTACACCCATTCAAGTGGCACTAAAGATTTTGGACCATGTGACTTATGCTAATATGTTTTTTTGTAATAATGATTATATTTGGGCCTGCTATGTTGAATTTCTATGAACCACCCAGCATTGGCATGAAGACCTTTCCAACCGGCATTGATACTACCGAGGACATGAAAGTCGCAGGCGGAATACAGCCCAACAAAATCACCTATAGAAGCTGGGACCAAAAACTTGGAGTCTTAGGGATGATTAGGGCCTAGGGATTCTCAAGCTTGACTCTTAAGGGGGAAAGGATTGTACTATGGGATGAGAATCACCATCCTGGGAGGGGAAACTCATACCTCGAATTATGTTTGATGAATTATCCCCAAATTACTTGGATTTGTTTTGTTGGGGATTTTTCGTTTTGTACCATGGGATTCATCACCATTAAACCACTATTTCGCGGGAATATTTGTTTACTTAAGCATCGAACAAGCAAATCCAGAAAAAAAATGAAAAAAAAATGTGTCTGAAAAATCCAGAGAACGAGCGATTTCGGGGTTGCTCCTCCTAGGGAACCACAAAAAGCACTACCATAGGACCGTGACTTTCCGAGAAAAAAAACTCTGGCAAGATGGTTTCAAAGATGTTTGTTCTTTGTTACCTCTAGTTGGTGTTTCATGATCCTACTTGACGATGCTCGCACTAAAAGTTCAGAAGTTTCTGTGGCCAGAGAAGTCACGAAGTCACACCTTCCAGCCTGAAAAATCCGGCGGTTCGAACACCTCAAAGATTTGAAAAGAAAAACGTCCTGAAACAGAAAAACGTGTATATTATATTCCTCAAAGAAACGAATGTCCGAATGAGCCAAAACCAGAAAGGAAAAAAACATCATATAGCTTGGAGGTGTTTTTTTTATTTTACGGATTGTACCATGGGATTGATCACCGTGAAAACCCACGATATGAGGAAAAAACAAAAAAACATCATATGGTGGAACAAAAAGTCATCCCTCCCCCTTTGAAATCTGGTTTTTGTTGGTTCCGATTTGTTTGAGGCACATTGATTGATCCCAGTATCCATTGGCGCGGCTGGGTTACTTGGTGGTTTTCAACGATCTCCAATCAACCCAAAAGGGGGAAACCGGTGAAAATGGGGGTGACTGTAAGAGAAATGTCCCCTAAAATGCCCTGATCATTCAGGTCATTCAGGTTTAGGAATTACATAATTTGCGTAGGTTTATTTATAACTACCAGTAGAGCCGCACGAGGCGGTGGCGGAAGTTCAAAAGGTAAAATATATATAATTCAGAAGCACATGTGCCTATAGAATCGTTTGTGACAACCTTGATTCATTGAACCTTTTTTTTCTGGTGACGCGAACAAAGTTGGCAACTGTTGGCTTTGTGGCAGCAGGCAACTCCATGTGACAGCAAGTTCTAGATGACGCTAAAGTCTCTACCTAACTGTCGCAGATCAGTCCGCAACGACATGCGACTCTTCCTACGCACCAAACACTACCCAGTACTACTCCGTACTACAAAGTGAAAAGTGCTACTCCAGTACTATAGTACTACTCTGTACTCCAAAGTACTACTCCAGTACTATTCTGCTACAAAGTACTACTCCAGTCCTACTCCAGTGCTACAAAGTACTACAAAGTGCTACTCTGTACTACAAAGAACTACTCCAGTGCTACAAAGTACTACAAAGTACTACTCCAGTACTTCTCTGTACTACAAAGTACTTCTACAGTTCTAGTCTGTACTGCAAAGTACTACTCCAGTACTACTCTGTACCACAAAGCAACACGCAGGATTGATCCTCGTCACATTTGAAACGTCATTTACAATGCGCAGAGCAACAGGAAACCTCCAACCTCACCAAATACTGCACCTGACATGCAAAAAGACTCGCATGTTTCATCCTCGCGATTGAACTTCACCAAATATTGCACCTGCCACAAAAAGTGATTGGCTTGCTTAATCCTTCTTCACATATGAAACGTCATTTACAATGCGCGGAGCAACAGGTGTCACGATCCAACCTCACCATGCAAATACTGCGCCTGTCACGCAGAAAGACTCGCATACTTAGTCCTCATCACATATGAAACCTCATTTACA